>CM056054.1:74078606-74288606 GCA_029574335.1 Rana kukunoris | reverse complement strand
GAACAAGAAAATGATGACGTTATGATGTTGGGCTGGTATAATATTGCTGTGGGGCTGGTATGAAATTATTTCCAGGGCTGGATTTTATTCCCAGTCCGGCCCTGTCCACAATATCCCCCCAGCTGCGACTCCATCCCTCACCTCTACAGAATCGCTCATAGAGCAAGCGCTGGACAACTGCATACTCACACCTTTAGGAGCTACTTCTCCCCACATGGACATTAACACCCCAGGAGGCCCAGATCATGATATACCACAGCATGCAGGCGACTTATTCCTGAAAAACTGTCAGATCTGATGAAGAAGGGGGCTTGCACATACTGCTAGCAAAATCACTAATGACATTCGCTCTGACTTTCAAAACCTGGGATCCAATTGAGCACAAACTTGATATTACAGTATGCAGAGCCAGCCAAAACACTGATCACATCCATGTCACACAGGAGCAATTAGAGGTGGCTCTGAGCAAGATAGAGGAACTTAAAAACCACTCCAGGAGGGACAACTTCAAAGTAAGAGGACTACCAGAATGCATCACAGACGTCCCCACAGCAATCAGGGACCTCATTAAAACCCTTATACCAGCAATAACCCCACACAAGTTGGAGTTAGAGCCCATAGATCCCTGGGACCTCACAGGAAAGATGGATCCCCAGGGATGTGGTGATAAAACCTCATTTCTACAGTGTGAAAGAGGAAATAATGAAAATATCATGCCAACGATCCCACTTATTCCAAGGCCATGAGATCCAGATTTTTGCTGATCTCTCCGATGACCGTCCAACAGCCCTCAAACCTCTGCTTTCGATTCTCTTGCAACGGGAAATCAAATATTGGTGGGCCTTCCCCTTTGCATTAGAGCGAACGGCTCCTACTGGATCTGAAATTTATCACGCAAGACTCCGCAATGGACACCTCAAATCTTCAAGTGGGCTCCTCCAAGCGTCCTACTCCTACTAGCCCAATTTCCCCCATGTGGAAATCTAACAAATCCAGGCTTACAAAAGGTTCCCTTCCCACCTGAGACAGAAGGGTCTCTTTTCTCTTATTTTCACTCAGGGACTGGCCCAGTTGAACATTCCAACACTGATATTGCTTCTAGTCCCTGGACCTCTCTGCAGCACCCCTAGGATGTGACCTTGTTTGTGTTTTTATGAGGTCCTATCTCTCTTTGTATCTTCCTCTATATTTATTATTTGTTGCACATTTCCCCTTTCAGGCTCCAGGTTGTTCTCGTTAATGAGGCGGTACATACCTACCTCCATTCCAGATTCAAGGGGAACAATCGTCTGCATTTTTTGGGAACTAAACCCCCTCTCACAGGTTTTTTGATTGAATCTCGAACAAATTTTGCTTCTCATCGGCCCATCAAACCCACCCACCCCCCCCCCCCCCCCATTCCACCTCCCTTAGCCAGTCCTGCTTACACCCCATCCTAACCTAGATTTTCCCCCTCTCCCCCCTGATATTAATATTGTGGACTTATGTTGATCTTTCCCAATGGTTGGATCCGTTTACTTCATAATGATATCGTTTTATTGATTTGTTGCCTTACAATATCGACCATTTTCATTGTTTCACAGGGATGGTTCTGGCTGGGGCAGCAGTCATGCGTCTCTATCCATCTTCTGACCATAGTCACATGCTCTGAGGATGGATTTGTGGCCTGCTATAAGGGCTACAAAGGATGGTTGTTTGGTGAATTTGGGAGGGATTCTCCCCCCTCCCAGCCCCCGGTTGGGTCGACATGTTTATCTTCTTTTCTCTTCTCACTTTCTCTAACTCCTTTTTCATTTGCCAGTTCACAGGTGTCTCATCTCCATTGTGCCACTATAGGTCCCAGGTTCCTGCATCGCCCAGCATTACAATGTCCCTGGCTACTAGGGGTGAGTTTTCTCTCAAATGTTAAGTTTTCCCTTCCCATGCACCATGCCTCATAACACCACAACACACCCATCAATGAAAAGTGGTTTAACACAATGTTCAGGGTCTAAACTCAGCTACCAAGAGGAGGAAAAATCTTCCATCAAATCCCCCCCAAAAATGGAAGTAGTCTTACTACAGGAAACACATTTCCCAATAAGGTATTCCCCGTCCTTAATACATACCCACAATTCTTAGCAAACACAGAAGGCAAAACAAAGGGGGTAGCGATTCTATTTGCCAAAACGAGTAAGTTCAAGGCCACGTTAGTACACAAAGACCCTGAGGGAAGATTTATCTTAGTGAAGGGGGTGATTGACGACCAATTCTCCTTTATTTCCTACTACGCCCCTAATAAGGGCCAAACAGCGTTCTTTGGGACAATGTTTCATGCATTAGAGGCATTGTTGGAGGGAACAGTTGGCGATTCTAACACCGCTTTTGACCAAAATCTGGATAAATCAAAGATCCCGTCTAAACAACTAACCCGCCCCACTAGGATTAGCTCTAAGATAGTGAAATTGATCTACCAACACGGTCTTGTCAACATTTGGAGGAAACTGAATCCCACGAAACGAGGACTATACACACTTTTCGAACCTGCATTTATGTTACTCCAGAATTGACCACATATTTCTACTATACACATTCCTGCAGTGCACAAAGTCTTAATAAAAGACACAGACAGCCCTGTCGAATCATTCTATGGTGGTCATGACCTTACGGGGTCTTTTCAATAGACCTCCTGTATCCCATTGAAGACTTAATGAATCCTTACTTGATGATCCTATAACAGTAACTGAAATAGAAAAAGCACTAAAGGAATATTTCCTTATTAATGACACAGATGGAATTTCGGCGGAGACACTGTGGGCTGCTCATAAGGCCTCGATCCGGGGAAAGATCATTCAAATAGCTACTGAACTGAAAAAAGAAAAGGCCTCGTTAGTCGAGAAACTTTAGAGGGAGTTTGCAACTCTCAAACATAAAAAAGAAGGACCCATTAAAAAAAAGGTCCAAATCGTACAACTCGACAATGCAAGACTAGCTTTAAACCTGGCGCTCACAGTCAAAGCCAAGAGGTCCATCCGATGGTCAGGTGCTAAATTTTATTCGCAGTCAGACAAGATAAGCACGATGTTAGCCAATAGACTTTCCCCTAAACTTTGCGCATACACCTAAAATAAGACTGCAGGACGGCTCTACAACTCACAATCCCCAACGTATACTACAATCATTTCAGGAATTTTACACTAACCTGTACCAGAAAAACTATACGACTAGGATTCCCATCATAAAATCTATTTAGGATAATCTCCCTATACCTTCTCTCCATAAGAAACATATTGACTTATTGGAAGCCTCAATTACAACAGAAGAAACTATAGGAGTAATTAAAGATTTAAAAGGGGGGGGGGGGTCAGCCCCTGGTCCCGATGGGTCCTCCACCCAATACTACAAATCCTTTCTGAACATTCTATCCCCTCACACCAAATTCTTTAATCCAAAACGTAAGGGGGATTCGATTGATACTCATCTCAATGCAGCCTACAAATCCGTTATTCCAAAACCCGATAAAGATCCCGAACGAGTGGAAAACAATGATTTGAAGATTCTTACCAAAATTTTAGCTAATAGAGTCATTTATTAATCTTTATATCCACAAGGACCAAGTGGGATTTATCCCCGGGAGACAAGGCCTGGACCAAGTAAGGAGAGCAGTAGACATATCTATCCTCCAATCAGGATGGGACGGGGGCCCTAAGCAGGAAGGCCTTTTGCTTTCATTAGATCTTCAGAAGGCCTTCGACTCCTTCTGTTGATCATATTTACAGTATTAAGACGTTGGGGATTTGGCAAATCTTTTTGGGGGCTATTAAACGCTCTTTATTCCAAACCGGAAGCTAGAATCAAGTTACAGAGGTACTACTCTCAACCCATTCATATAGCCAGAGGGACGAGGCAAGGCTGTCCTCTATCCCCACTGATCATCGCCATAGCGATTGAGACACTAGCAATAAGAACAGACCACAACATTAAAGGTGTCAGCTGCGGACAAGCAGTCCACAAGTTTGCCTTGTTCGTTGATGATGTCCTCCTTTTCATCACTTCCCCAATCACATCTCTACGCAACCTAAACTCCTCAAATCCTTCAGAATATATCTGGGCTACGGGTCAACATGTCCAAATCCCAAGCACTGAAAGTGTCCCTACAATCCACTCTGGTTGATTAACTAAAACCCTCTTTCAAATGCAATTGGAGTAACTCCTCGATCAATCTTGGGGGTTAAATTGATCTCCAAAGAATGTAACAATTATACAAGGCAAATTTTCCCCCCTGTATTGCAAACTGGAGAATGATCTTCGGTCATGGTCATTCTAATACCTCATGGCTAGGTAAAATTCATTCGATAAAAATGACTCTGCTCCTAAGACTCCTTTACCTGTTCAGATCCCTTCCAATAACGATCAGCAGAGAACATCTCAAATCTTTCATGGGGAAATAGTTAAATTTGTATGGGGGAAAAAAAAGATTTTTTTAATACAGCTTACCTGTAAAATCTTTTTCTTGGAGTACATCACGGGACACAGAGCAGCATATTCATTACTACATGGGTTATATGGAGTACCTTCAGGTGTGGACACTGGCAATCTCAAACAGGAAGTCCCCTCCCTATATAACCCCCTCCCATAGAGGAAGTACCTCAGTTTTATAGCAAGCAGTATGCCTCCCAAAAATGTTCCCCAAAAGAGGGGTGGGAGCTCTGTGTCCCGTGATGTACTCCAAGAAAAAGATTTTACAGGTAAGCTGTATTAAAAAATCTTTTTCTTTCTCGTACATCACGGGACACAGAGCAGCATATTCCTTACTATATGGGATGTCCGAA
This sequence comes from Rana kukunoris, assembly GCA_029574335.1. Classification (NCBI taxonomy): domain Eukaryota; kingdom Metazoa; phylum Chordata; class Amphibia; order Anura; family Ranidae; genus Rana; species Rana kukunoris. The sequence continues at coordinate 74,283,795 of CM056054.1, read as the reverse complement.
AGCAGTGCTTTAATGAGGGGAGGGAGACATCTTCCAAAAAAGGATTTAATTTAGAGGTATACTCAAATACTAATAAATCCAACTTAGACAAGAAATCTAAATCTCAAATCTAAATCAAGGGAGCCCCCTCAGATCCTGAGGAGCTTGAATCGCGGCCTGTAGTACTGACTGCCCAAAGGCTGTATCCGCATTCCTTCTTACGTCCAATTGATAAAAAATTTGTAAACATGTGGACTGACGACCACGTTGCTGCCTTGCATATTCGAGCCATAGAGAGCTGATGATGTGCTGCCCAGGAGGTGCCCATGGCCCTGGTAGAATGGGCCTTTACCGACAAAGGAGGAGGCAACCTCTTCAAACCGCAGGCCTGAACGATTAATTGTTTAATCCATCTTGCGATGGTGGATCAAGCAGCTGCCTGACCCATCTTGGGCCCTTCCGGTAAAACGAACACCATATCTGTTTTCCGAACCTTCTCTGTAGCTTTAAGATAGGCCTTTATGGCCCTGACAATATCCAACGTATGCAGCAACCCCTCCTTTCTAGAGGTGGGTTTTGGAAAGAAGGATGGAAGTACCACATCCTGGTTCAAGTGGAAACTGGATATAACCTTTGGTAGAAAGGAAGGATGAGGACGGAAACCCGCCCTATCCTTATGTAAAATGAGATATGGTTCCTTACAAGATAAGGCTGCCAATTCCGATACTCTCCTGGCCGAAACTATGGCGATCAGAAATACCGACTTTCTAGTCAGTAAAACCAAAGGTACCTCAGCCAACGGCTCAAAGGGTTGTTTCTGTAGAGTTGACAGAACAAGATTTAAGTCCCATGGACAAAGTGGTGATTTGACCGGAGGATTAACACGTAAGACTCCCTGTACGAAGATCTTAACCAGCGAGTGGGCGGCCAGCGGCCTCTGAAACCACACCGATAAGGCTGAAATCTGTCCCTAGATCGTGCTTAATGCCAGGCCTTCATCCACTCCTAGCTGGAGAAAACGTAATACTCTATCAATGGTATACTTGCGGGAAAACCATCTTAGACTCACACCAGCCTACGTAGGCCCTCCAAACCCTGTAACAAATTACCCTGGAGGCCGGCTTTCTAGCCTCAATGAGGGTAGGGATTACCTGCCTAGACAGACCTCTACCCCTGAGAATCAGGGATTCAGCCGCCAGGCCGTCAATTTTAGACGCCGTAATGCAGGGTGGAGGATCGGGCCTTGTGAGAGTAGGTCTGGCCATAGAGGAAGAGTCCAAGGGCCTCCCGCTGCCAATTTTAGGACTAGTGAGTACCATGCCCTCCGGTACCAAGCTGGGGCTACCAGGATAACTGGCCTGTGCTATGATCCTGCGCAACAGGCGGGGTAGTAACTGCAGCGGGGGAAATGCATATAGAAGTTATGATTGATGCCAAGGGCAAACCAACGCATCGGTTCCGCAGGCCATAGGGTCCCTCGTTCGAGACATGAACCTGTCTAGCTTCTTGTTGAATCCTGATGCCATGACGTCCACCTCTGGCACTCCCCACTTCTGGGAGATTGTCTGAAAGACCTGTGGATGCAGAGACCACTCTCCCGGCGACAGGGTTTGGCGACATTAGGAAGTCCGCCTGCAGGTTGTCCACCCCGGGAATGAATATCGCCGATATGCAGGGTACATAAACCTCTGCCCACCGAAAAACCAAGCTCATCTCACTCTGAGTGGCTTGACTCTTGGTTCCCCCTTGGTGGTTCACATATATGCCACTGCTGTGGCATTTTCTGAATGAATTTTCACCGAGGACCCCTGTAATCTGGATGTCTATGCCAGGAGGGCTAGCCGAGCCGCTCTGACCTCCCAGACATTGACGGGCAGCTGCCTCTCCGCCTCTGCCCAAGTTCCTTGGCGAGTGAACCCGTTCAAGACCGCTCTCCAGCCTTCCAGACCACTGGGCAGAAAGACTCCCCTTCAGAAAGTTCTGAGGGTTTAACCATCAGCATAGACTTCTGCCGGACCTTTAATGACGGCGTCAAAGGAAACTCCAAGGCCTTTGCTCCCTTGCTCCAAGCTGCTAGAATTGCTGTCTGTAGGATGCGAGTGTGGAAGCGTGCGGTACCGCCTCGAACATGGCCATTAGTTTGCCTAGTAATCGCGTACATAGGCGAATATTTTGGTTCTCCTTTGCTTAGAACCAACTGAATCAATTTTTTGATAGCCTCGACCTTTAGCAGGGGCAGGAACACCTTTTGTGGTGTCAGAAGTGGGATCTGAACCCATGCCTCCAGCCGAGACTGCGACCTGAACGCAGCGCCTTAGACCGCTCGGCTATCCTGACCGTGTTCTGTGTCTAATCTCATGCCGAGATATTCCAACTGCTTTGTAGGTTGAAATGCTGATTTTTCCCCGGTTTAGGACCCAGCCGAACCTCTCGAGGTACTGAACCATGAGGGCTACTGCGCATTCCAGCCAAGGAAGCAAGTGATCTATGATTAAGAGGTCGTCCAGGTATGCTAGGACCGAGACCCCTTGGATCCTTAGATTAACTAGAATTGGAGCTAGGACCTTTGTGAATACCCGGGGGCCGTAGCCAGCCCGAAGGGGAGCGCCATGAATTGGAAGTGACGCTGTATCACTGTAAAGCGTAAAAAATCTTTGATGTGGCTGAAAGATTGGTACATGAAGGTAACCATCCTTTATGTCTATAGAAGCCAGAAAGTCGTCCTTCTGGAGTGTGGCGGCTGCTGACCGAACGGATTCCATCCGGAAAGAGCGAACCCTTAGGTCAGCATTTAAACCTTTAGGTCCAAAATTGGTCTGACATCGCCGATGGGCTTTGGTATGACAAACAGATTGGAATAGAAACCTAGCCCCTGTTCTTGGGCTGGTACCTCTACCATTATGCCCTGGTAAGCAGATGTCCAATGCCGCCCGCATTGAGGCCTTCCTTGTGGAGGAACCCTAGAAATTCTAATCTGTAGCCTGTGGCCACAGATGATCGGACCCCCTCTGTCGGGGATCGATACCATGGCCTCTTGCCCCCAGAGGCCTGTCCTTGCGATCCATTGTTAAAAGTTTGATCGCGCAGGAGGCCCGATACTGCCTGGAATTTGAGGGCCCCGGAACAGGGGAGGAGCTGCCTTTTAAAACGCAGGACCCCGGAACTTCTTTTGACTGGTAAAAGGGTACTTTTGCCATTTGAACAGTCTGAATGTATTTATCCAGATCTTTCCATGGAAGTGAAAACCTGCCAGTGGTCTTTTGCATGGGGCTCGGCCGCCCAGTTCTTCACCATAAGAGCCTTCTCATATGCACTAAAAATAGTGACAAACGAGCCGCCTGCTGGATGGAGTCTTTTATAGCTTCTACCGCAAAGCACAGAGCTCTGGGAATATCCAATAACTCCTCTGCCTATTGGGCAGGGATGTCTTTAAGCATCTGTTTTGTCTGGTCCTTTAACGCCTGACAAACTCCAATTGCAGCCACTGCTGGCTGTACCACTGCTCCTGCCGTAGCAAAGGATGCTTGAAAAAGTGTCTCTAAACGTTTATCGACCGGGACCTTAAACATTTGTATGTTTTCCCCCCGGGCCAGTTAATGATTTATTCACACATGAGATGGCTGCGTCCACAGTTGGGAGCACCCATTTCTTAGAAAAATTTCTCTTCCATAGGGTAAATAACAGAAAACCTTCCAGGCGGTCTCCCATCCAGGCACTAACCAGGCCCGACCCTGCTTAGCCTCCGAGATCAGACGAGATCGGGCGCTTTCAGGGTGATGTGGCCGTAGGCTTTAGGCGGCAGAAAAAGTTCTGTCCGGTCGTCCCAATCCTGGAAAAACCAATTCCTCCAACAAGAGGATGGACCGGAAAAGCTGCGTTGCTTAAAGGCGCTTTAAAAGAACCCAAAGAGGATACCGCAGGAACCTGGGGCTCTGGAAATGGCAAATTAAATGCCGAGCGGACCATGTCTGTCAAAGACTGGACCCCCAGACTCTCCGTCTGGGAGGCTAACGATTCTTCAGTGGTAGATCCTTCCTCTAGGTTCTGGTCCAACCGATCCTCCTGAAATTCTAATTCCTCCGGAAAGAGAATCTCAGCATCCGAGGATACACCTTTTGGCGATGGGGATCTAGTCCGCTTCTTGCCAGAAAAAGAGCCAGCGATCATAGCTGTTAACTTTTTTCTCTAGCCCCCCTAGGGTGACGGCTAGCATCTCCTCTGTGATAACACAGGGTTGGGCCGATCTGGGCCAGCCTCAGCAGCAGACCCTCTTAATGGCTTATCCAAGGTGACCCCTATAGGAATAACCTGTGGGGAAAGTATTGGCATATCAGAACCAGAGGAGGAACCCCTTTGTCTTTGCCTTTTCTTTTTTTTTTTTTGTGTTATGATCCTGAACCTTTGGAAGCCATAATACAAAACCGAGGGACTCCGTCTACAACAGACTGTTATAGCCAGGAGTACAAAAAAATAAGGTTTAGGGGACAATAGGATCACTAATGCCCAAAAACGGTGGGGCTCAGTATGTTTTCCTTTATAATATTATTGTTTTTCACAACATACAGCCCCACCCTCAACATGTTTGCCAGCATTCAACCTGTTGCCAAGGGGATTTTTGGCTTAACAAAAAGTATTGGAGCTGACTCCAGCATGTAGTACCCCTTCTCGCCACCGGGAGTCACTGTGCTGCCAGCTCTGCGTCCTCTCTTCCAGCTCAGCTTTGAACTGAGCTAAGATCGCGCCTGCTGTGTATAACAGCAATTGAAGGCACGCCCACTCTACACTGCAGTCACGCTCCCCGCCCCCCCCCCCCTCCCGAACGGCGCGAACATTTTTCTATATGCATGCGCGCGCGACTGTCAGAGGAGGAGAGCCCAGGAGGAGACGCACTCTGGAGCCCAGGAATGCAGGCTGGAGGACACATCAGGCGGCAGATTTGAATCCCGGCTAGGTAAGGCTTAAAACAGGCCCCTAAGGAGTCCCTTTAGCCTAGAGACAGATCTTTTTTTTTTTTTTTTTTTTTAAAGACCTTCAACCAGCGAGCAGCAGGTAGCTAGCAAACATACATAGATAGGTAGGGGGATCAAGTGATGGGGGGGGGAACATTTCAGGCCATCCTGTCCATCAGACATAGTGACCATGGTGCCAATGCAGAGCATACTCAGGCTACCCCCCTTAAGATCTCCCCTGGAGAGCCTGCTGTCGAACCAAGTCCCGCAGGCTCCCCTCTTACCTGCTCCATGCCGCAGGACATTTGCAAAACGGTCCAATCTTCTCCTATCTCCGTGGGTAGCGTAGTAGACCTTCAGGTACTGGGGTCCTGGAAGGAACCGACTGTCCTGGACCTATACAGCACCCTGGCAAACAGGATCTTTTGGTTTAGAAAACTCCAAGTCCTGGGCCCAGGGTCCAGCCCTCTAGAGAGGAGCATTATAGCCAAACCCCACGGTTTGGGGCCCGGGTACTGTCCACTTTGGCACTGAGGCTCCTTGGACAGATCCGGTTAGCCCGCCTTAATCCCAAGGATGTGGAGGCAAAGCTATTCCGTGACCAACACCTAAGACACTGGCGAAAAAACTGAGGTACTTCCTCTATGGGAGGGGGTTATATAGGGAGGGGACTTCCTGTTTTAGATTGCCAGTGTCCACACCTGAAGGTACTCCATATAACCCATATAGTAATGAATATGCTGCTCTGTGTCCCGTGATGTACGAGAAAGAAAGGGCCATAGGCTCTCTCCAAGTGTCCTCTTTAGTCCTAAAACACGGGGGGGGGGGGGGAATGGGTCTAACCAACCTATTCAGATATTACCAAGCAGCTAGGCTGGCCCAACTATCAATCTACTCCTGATATGAAAAACCTGATTGGATAAATATAGAAAAGTAGGCGGTTCCTTCATACACCCTAGACTTCCTACTTTGGTGCCCCCGCAAATACAGACCATCGATCTTATCCTACGCTGTCACAATCACTGAAACTTTGGGACGATATGAAACATCTCTCCTCACTGACATCGTATATAAGACCACTTCCCACATATTTCACAATCCACAGTTCAGCCCAGGAATGGACATAAAAACATTCCATTGGTGGCTAGACAAGGGGATGTATAGAATTGGACACTTTTTTTTACCTCTGCTGGCCCTATTTCTCTTAATCATTGCTTGGAAAAAATGGACCTTCCAGAATCTGAGAAGTTTAGACACCTCCAAATTTAGCACTTTTTAACATCCTTATGGAAAAATAAATCGAAACCCACAGAGTTCACAAATTACGAACGCTGGTGTGGTCAGGGAATGGAACATAAAGGGAGTATCACTATAATATACCTGTCACTATCGGAACCTACTTCCAAATTTCCTTATATGGAAGCATGGTAAAGACTTGCAGGACCCCTGGGACCTGGAGGATTGGCACAAAGCGGGAACAAGAGCATTTAAAGGTATTGTGAATGTTGCATTAATAGAAGCTAATCTTAAGGTTTTAACGAGATGGTACTTGGTCCACACCAGACTGGCATTGATGTAGCCCTCCACCTCATCTGTATGTTTCAGAGGCTGTCAGGCCCAGGGTTCAATGTTGCACATTTGGTGGGAATGCCCGAAAATTAGAAGTTATTGGAATAAGAAAATTTACGGGTACCCCAGTAGTGCAGTCTCCCCAAATAGCCCTGCTGAATGCCAACATACCCAAGATTCCTAAAAATACTCAAAAATGTATAGCTTTTATGCTTCTAGGGGAAAAAGTTTATAGCCAAAGCATGGAAGCTTCCAACGGTTTCTCTGGCGGCTGCCAAAAGAAAGATCTCCTGCATAATGACCCAGGAGAAACTAGTCAGCTCCTTAATTAAGACTATCAAAGCATTCAAGGCGGCGTGGGAACCCTAGGCCGAACACATGGCAATCTCCCTGGTTTCGGGAGTTAATGGGACGTAATACTCTCTAGTTTACAAGCTGGCACTTCATTCTCCTTTCTCTTTTTCACTCTCTACCCTGCTCTCTCCTTTCCCTTTCATTCTGGTTGATTTTTGAAGTTGACAAACAACGATAAATTCTATCTCATTTGCTACTGGCTGAAAGCCTCACCTTCATCAATAAGTTACCTGTTGAGGGCTTTCAAACAGTTGTAGCGATCTCCTCTCTTTAGGAGTTGAGACGTTAGATAATTACTAGCTTTGAATTCGGGTCACTCGTACGGCTCTGGAGACCACTGTTATTCCGGAGCTCTGAGATCGACCCCATTAAGAGTAGAGTTTAGTGTACTGACCAACTCAGTCTGCTCCAGACATTGTGTGCACCCAAATGGGGCGCCTGGTCCGGCAATCATTGGTTCTACACCCCGAGATATTTCTTTATGTTGAACTCCAAGTCATTCCATGAACACAGAGGGAGTAGTAGAGTGACTTTATAGAAAAAAAGTAAGAAAATGTTGTTTATAATATGGATACCTAGTTGTACTGCTTTGTTGATATTGTACTGTGCCCCAGAGTGAAATGGTGGCAATATGCTGTATTGCACTGCTTTTCAATAAACGTTTTGAAAACTTAAAAAAATACAAAAAAATTTAATTGTACATACTGATCATTAGAAACGATAAGATCAAGGAAGCAGACCTCCAAGGCCTCCTCCAACCCCTCCTCGGACAGCCCCGGAATGTCCACCTCCCATTTCGGCAGAGGAATCTGGAAGGGTTTAACCCTCACCAACTGCAGGCAGGAATAAACTATAGTGACAAGTTTCCCAATAACTGAATAAGACATGAGCACCTCCAGAGGCGATTCAGTGAGCTCCTTGGTCAGACCTTCAAATTGTGTCCGTGCTGCATGATGGAGTGACATATACTTGAAGATTTATCCGTTACCCCACTTCGTACCCTTAGGTCCTCAAATGAAATAAACTAGTCATTGACAAAGATGTGGGAAACGTGTGTGACCTCCAATTGGGTCCACCACCTAGAATCCGGGTGACCCAGGAGCTCAGGGAAGTTCTGCCACAGAGGAGCTCTAGGAGACACCCAACCCGAGTCCGTGAGCACCCTGTTCCCCTTATGCCAGGCCAACCTCTATCTGGGAGTTACGGGAGCAGCGTCCGGGTATAGACTTGTGTAGGTCATCAACCACCGAGTCCCTGGAGCCCACCAGAGCAGTCAATAGAGTGGTTGGAACAGGACGGGGAGGCCTCCAGGAACCAGACATGCAAGTTGAGAGGCTATAAAATACTGTCTCAAATTAGGACAAGCCAATCCTCCATCCAGCTTAGCAGCCTGGAGAGAGGCCATAGCAATTTGTGGGTTCGACCCCTGCCAGAGAAAGGTGAAGAGGAGCGAGTTAATTTAAAAAAAAAGTTTTCCCAACCAAAAAATTGGGGATGCCCGAAAACACATAAAAATGTGGGTAGGTATTTCATCTTGAAAATGTTCACACGATCTATGAGATTAACAGTAAAGAGGCCCAAGTTTTAAGCTTGGTCTCCATGTGCGATATAATTGGGGTAATATTAAGTCTGCATTAATATGCGTCCCCAAATATTTAAATGTAGGTTGGACGGAGCTCTCTATAATTTAAAGGAGGACCCATCCACAATTCAACCCTCAGGGCCCATGATTTCAAGCTTCCTGGACAAAATTAATCTTCCTCGGGTGTCGTCTGCCCAATTAGAGGAATTACATTTTTGGAAGCTGAAATCGCTACAGCCATGGACTCCCTCCCTAATAAAGCTTCTGGACCCGATGGTTTCACAAGGGAATATTATAAAGGCGTTCAAATCGGAGCTAGTTCCTACCTAGCTCATATATTTAACCATGTCGTCTCCTCTGCTTCTTTCCCCTTTAGAGATGCTCAAGGCACCGATTGTGGCTCTACCAAAGGCGGTGAAGGATCCTGACATGCCGCAAAATGTTTATTTCTTTGCTGAAAAACGATTTGAAACTTTATGCCAAGCTTCTTGCCAATAGACTAGTGGACCTCTTGCCATCGCCAATACACCTGGACCAGTCGGGGGTTCACAAAAGGCCGACAGACCACGGATGCAACTCGACGCTCAATATTGTGCACTTGGCTAACAAAACGAAAACACCTTCTCTGCTCCTAGCTTTGAATGCAGAGAAGGCGTTTAATAGAATCTATTGTGAATACTTGGCCAAGGTGCTTTCCAAATTTGGGTCTGTGGAGGCAAAATACACTCAGCCATCATGGCACTTTATACGACTCCCTCGGCCCAGGTGTATATATCAGGGATGATTTCCAAGCCATTCAATATATCTAATGGGACCCTTATATTTAATCTCCTTATGGAGCCCTTGGCAACTTACATATGTTCACATCACGGGATAAGTGGCTTCACGGTCAGAGACTCACAACATACTATAAAAGCCTTTTTGTGGATGACATTTTGATGCTTACTAATGTCGAGTCCTCCCTAGCTTCGGTCCATGAAGCGTTACAGCTGTTTACATCAGTTATTACAAAATTAATGAGACCAAATCACATATTTTAGGACTGGGAGTACCTGCTCAAACTAAACATGCTCTTGGTACAAGGTTTCCCTATACGTGGAAGGGTGAAGGTATCTCATATTTTAGGTATTATCCTCACCCCCACAACTTTTGAGATGAAAAGAAAATCACCCCCCACTTTTGCAATTACTTCATGTTGAGTACTCTGGCAAAATTCGAATTATCCTGGTCTGGACACCTTGCCGCTTTTAAGATGCAAATTCTCCCGCAGCTTTTATATATTTTCAGAACTCTACTGATTCTGGTCCCAGTCTCCTTTTTCCACTCGGCACAATCCATTATTAAGAAGTACGGTGTGCATTCAGCAAAATTTTGAAGCATAGGAAAGCGGGAGGAGGGGGCCATACTCATATCAGGGACAATTATACAGCCTCGATTTTGGCACAACCGAAGGGCTGGTTTGTTTACTCTACACCACCGCTATGGGCTAGTCTTCAACTGCAACAGATCCTAGGTCGTAATCTGTTCAACCATCTAATCTCAAGTACTTCCTTCTGCGTATGTCCTCTGATGTGGGACCGACCATAAAAGCATCTATCGATGCTTGGCGTACGCCAACATCACATGTACCTCCCAAGGGCAAGCTTACCCTACTCAAAATCCCGTTGACAGCTCTGACCCTCTTCATACCTGGTATCTCTGGCGGGGTGGGGGCCTAGTACGAGTTGGAATTAGGGGACTTCTATGTGGGGCCCGCGCTTAAGACTTTCAGGGCTCTTCAATTAGAGTTTCCCTCCCCCTACTGAATATATGTTCAAATATCGCACCTACTTAAAGCGGATGGTTCACCAAAAACAAATATTAAAAGCCAGCAGCAACAAATACTGCAGCTGCTGACTTTTAATATTAGGACACTTACCTGTCCTGGAGTCCAGCGGCGTCCGCAGCAGAGCATGAGCGATCGCTCGTCACCCTGCTGCTCCCCCCTCTATCCACGGCGAGGGAACCAGGAAGTGAAGCGCTCCGGCTTCACTGCCCGGTTCCCTACGGCACATGCGCGAGTCGCGCTGCGCCCGCGATTGGCTCCCGCTGTGTGCTGGGAGCCGAGAGTTCCCAACATACAACGGGAAAAGACCGCCTTTTGCCCGAGACTGCAGGCCGGAAGTGGGTGCGGATACCTGTCTTTAGACAGGTATCTGCACCCCCCTCCCCCCTGAAAGGTGTCAAATGTGACACCGGAGGGGGGGAGGGTTCCGATCAGCGGATCTTCACTTTAGGGTGGAGATCCGCTTTAAGCAGCGTGCCAACCTTTTCACCTTCCTTGGCATATAACCCAATATTATTTAGCGAAACATGCACACATTAGAGGCATATCACTTGTTCTATTCTTATCTCCAAGATAAACTAAAACTACTCATGTATTATGCACGACACCCTTAAGGGAATTGTAATATACTGTTCGAATGAGTGGTTATGCATGTCCTATGACATATTGCGTCAATAAGATGTCATGTGTCCAAGTCTGTTACGTCTGTTAAATCTGCAAAATTTCAATAAAAAAAAATAACAAACGATTGGAATTAAAAAAAGGATAAATCCATTATTATAGCGTCCAACTGTGTGGTCAGTGAAGCATGGCTATACTCAATGGCTTCCAAAGTGTGTCACATTGTAGGTTCTGCAAAGGAGTACAGCAGAATGATCATTACTGGGAGAGGCATGGTCTGTGTCCTCTAGGGGAGATAGCAGGGGGGTATTCAGCAGGGCTAGAAGTAAGAGGGTGCTGGGAGTCACCCCAACCTGAAACATTGCAGAGGAGGGGAGGGGAGGGTATGGGTAGCTGTGACCATCCGCCACCTTGCTTCCGCACACAGGGGAGCATAGGCGGCTGGAAACCCAGTGCATCCTCCATGGTCAGGCCGTATTTAACATACCCCTCCGGTGTTGCATGATAGCACAGGAGGCAGCCGTCGGGTCAGCAGGATCTGGTGAGGATCAGCACAGGAAGGCGAGCGCTCCAGTGATGTGCCTCTTTACATCCCGATAGTTGGCCACACAGCAAAATTTCAGATATTTCTAGCCTGTTCCTATTAATATGAACTTAAAAGTTAGTATTCCCACAAATTTAAATTGGCGTTTTCGTATTATCATTCTCTGAGTAGGTACTGCTGTGTGACATTTCAGAGCTGCCTAATGAACTACAGAAGGAGCTAAAGAGGAGTTTCAGAAGGCAAAGTCAGTACAAGAATTAGTGCTTTGAGACAGCAAAGTACCATAGGATAAAGTTGTACTGTACTTAGAAAACCGCATGCTGAAAAGTTCTTTAAAGCGACAGCCAAGCAGACAGGCAGCACTCACAAAATTAAAGATTTTTCAAGTCAGCTTATGACAGATTGTCAATTATAACTATTGTATTGATATAACGGGAAAAAAAAGTGAATTCTGTGACCGCATAATTCTTAAATATTTTTTTTTTTAATACCAGTAATATACAGTGGTCTCTAAACACTAGTAGGCTGCTCTAAAGCTCAACTATGAATGCTGCCACTTTGCAAAAAAATCTACATTACTTTGGGTCTTATCAGGTGCATGCCACCCAATGGACTCCTCTTTACATCATGTCAGAAAAAAAAAAAAAAAAACACACACACACACACACACACACACATCACTATACTTCTGTCACACTGACCCTGGACCTTTTGGTTTTAGCTCCAGTGGCTGCATGCAGCCACTGTGTCAGCTCCTTCCCAATCATCAAAATACAAAGCCTTCTGTGAAAGAACAGCAGAGGGGAGGGGCAGGCAGAGATGCTGTGTATGAAAAGACAATCTCTCCAGAGAGCACAGGAGTGTAGTTAACTAAGCTGGCGGTGAAGTTGGGGCTTGGTAAACATGCATTTACCAAGCCCCCCCCCCCCCCCCCCCCCAGTACAGTGGGCATAGGCAGCGATTGCTCCTATGCCATGTATGAAACCACTATTAAATGATTGTGTATTTTTAGAAAAAAATTGATAAACATTTGCACAAATATTGCACTGCCTTAAAAATCAGTAGCACATTGTTATTCTACTGGCCACGTGCTTTCAGAATTTATATATATATATATATATATATATATATATATATATATATATATATAAATATAAAACTTTTTTTAGTTAGGGAGGGGTCTTTAACCACTTGCCTACAGGGCACCTTTACCCCCCTTCCTGCCAAGGCCAATTTACAAAAAAAAAAAGTTTCAGTAAATGTTGTAAATCAGTATCTTTTCTCCTTTACTGAAGGGCGGCACGGACTGGCATCACTATTGGGCACTTGATGATCACTGCCCCGATTACAGGTCTGGATGTCCCCTGCGAGGAGATGGCGCTGATCAGCTCTCCTCGCAACACACTGTCAGTGTGAGGCAATAAGAGGCAATTACCGGCATTTCTTTGATTAGACACAGCCGATCACATGGTTAAAGAGACGCGGTCCCTTTACAGAGATCGGGGTCTTGCAGGGATAGCTGCGCTGCACACACCAACGAGCACACTGGGGCAGCAGTTTAGGTGCCAAGTCATAGAACGTCCACCCAGAACAAGAGCTACACCGGCCATCTGTTGTTATTTGACTGTGGCAGGTGGTTAACAAAATCAAGCTGTAAGGGCAGGGGGGCCCAACCTTTTGAAGAGCGAGGGCCACTTGAGCGACTTAGTAACCAGTTGTAACGGTCACCACCGTTTACGATTTCCATTCTACCGACCCAAGACAGCTGATCCGACACTCCACAATCTGGCAGACACGGCCCATTCCATTTCCCAGATTAAACGAGACCCGCACAGCTCTGTTCTCTGGTTCAAAAATGAATGAATGGTAAACTTCAGCTCTTATATACAGTTTAGAAACCAAAAAGCATACTAAAGTAATCAAAAAGGAACAAAGACACTCCACCCACACATCACACAATGAACTTCATACACATTTTAGATAATGACATTCTAATGAGTTAATTTTCCCCCAGACGTCCTGACTCCAACAATAAGCTATTCACCTGCAAAATACGCTCTGACACCGAATCTGACATAATTAACATGAACTGATTACTCCAGCTGACAAGTCACATTCTACATCTTGGACAGATGTTCTGACTCTGCGATAAGTTGTTCTCACCTGCTACATAATACCCATTCTTTTTGTAAACATAATTGATATGCTAATCCACTTCACCTGAAAGTTAGACATCTGACCTTTACAGACTTAATTAGTACAATAGACACAAAACAGTATTAGCATCACACAATGGACAATAAAATCTTAGGAGCCCAACTCAACACATTAACAACTTATAATATTTCAAGATATCCTGCAATACATGAATTATCATTAATGTCCCATCATGTAATTCATGATATTCCTCAGTCATCCTATGCCCCCATCGGACATAGGATGACCCTAGACCCAAGAGTCATTGGTGAAGCTGGGACAGGCGTACCCCGCATCCTTCAAAAGTCTGGAGTATCACTGGCCATCACACAAGTCACGGGCCACAATGAGCAGATGACAGGCCCATGTCCACTCTGCGTATACAAAGCAGACACAGCCTACTCTATGGGCCCTCTTATCTAATCAAATGGAAGGGGACGGATCCAATTCAGTTTTTTTAGCAAAAGGGATTGTAAATAGGCAGGTTTAAACGGACACAAGTCTGTTCACATCTGCCGCTCCATAGGAGATAAATGGAGTATACAATTGGGTCAGACAGATCAGGTTAAAAAAAAGAGACCTAAGGCAACCTGTGACTTTCCTGCAGGTTAGCTGTACTTTGCCATATAATTATATCCTGCAGGTGTAGTGCACTTTCTGAAAGTGCATCAAACCCACAGGTAAAACCAGAAGTCTATGGTTCAGTGCAGGGAAGCCGCAGGTGCACTGCACTACACCTGCGGATCAGTTTGAAAGCAGCCCAGTAACCACTACAGAACAGATGTGTCCATAAATACACCGATTTTAGTAATAAACTTGCTGTCCCAGGCAGAATGCATTTGGTACAACTCCACCTATGACAGGAGCCGATGCTATACAGGAAGCATTGGCTTATGCAGCTCTGCTCCGCAGCTGCTTGTTTTCTCTACCGATGGCTTCATTCACAACACTGATGCTCTGGCATGGCGGGTAGGCAACCTGCAATCTGGGCTTGCCAACCTGCCATCCCAGGGCAGGAAGTGGTGGGCCACATCAGAGGGCTCCACAGGCCACTGGTTGGGCACCCCTGCTGTAAGGGAACCACTGGGAGTTGTGATAGTTCCCCCTTCACGGGACATCTACATGCCAACGGACTGATGTTAACCCCTCCTCATCTGGATTCAGCAGTGGTATTGTGGAAAACACATTTTTATACCAGTATACTTGGCTACATGTTTTTATGACTGCTTTTGCTACCGTTTGGTATTACTCGCACCATTTTTACAGTTTATGTAGCTACATCGATTTTATCTCCAGTGCAATATTTATTTTGTTACCTACTTGAAGACTATAAAAGTTTTAATGCTATTCCCATCGAGCGCTGCCTTTGTGTGTTTTTTGTATCCGGACATCCATTTTTACAGTGGTTGGATGCTGCACTGGGAATAAGCCTGCAAGGAGATCAGCTTAAAGTAGTTGGATCTGTATGTGTGTTATAATTAATCTAAATTAGTCGATTAAATCGATTAAAAAAATAGATTAAATCAAACAATAATTTTAAATCAGTAACAGCCCTAAATGTTGTAAAATGTACTGTGTTTTTATCTGCCATTAATGATTTTATTGTATTTACCGCTTGAGATCCGTGCTATAGCCGAATGACGGCTTCAGTGCAGATCTTTGCCAACAAGCCATCAATTGACGACCTGTCACTAGCACGCTCCCGAGCGCGCAGCAGGGAAATTTTGTGCTGGCCGTGTCCCTAGGACACAGCCAATCACAGATCGCGGCGAACGGCCAATCAGAGTGGCCGTTTGCTATGCGATCTGGGCGGCCAATGAGAGATGATCTCAAATGTAAATATATGAGATCATCTCTCATTGCCGCTTCACCCTCCTCACAGGGAGACAGCGTGTGAGGAGGGAGACGGATCTGTGAGTAAATACAAAGTGTCAGTGAAAGTAAAAGTGATAGTGTGCCATCCCAGTACTGTCCCAGTGCCATCCCAATGCCCTAAGGATCTGTGTCCACCCGTGCTAATTTGCGCAGTGCCCACCTGTGCCACCTCATCAGTGCCCGCCTGTACCGCCAATCAGTGCCCGCCTGTGCCGCCAATCAGAGCCCGCCTGATCTGTGCTGCCTCAGTGCCACCTGTGCAATTAGTCGGTGCACATTGTGCCACCTCAGTGCCCATCTGCTCCACCAATCAGTGCCTGTGCCGCCAATCAGTGCTCGCCTGTGCCACCAATCAGTGCCCATCTGCTCCACCTCATCAGTGACCATCAGTAAAGGCTTAGCACACCACACCTGTGTAGTCGCACCACCATGTCAAAAAGACCCCATTCCCTCGAGGAGGCATACCAAATCCTTTCCGCGCCCGACGAGAGCAACATGGAGCTCACTCTTTGAGATTCTATTTCCAATTCTGATTCTGAGTCGGACGTCAATTATGAGCCAGCCCTCAGTAGCGCAACACTGAGTGACTCAGAGGAGGAAGATAGCCAGCCCGCTAAGCAAAGGCGTTCTGGTCAGGAGGCAGTGCCATCCAGCAGCACTGCCGTGCCATCCACAAGCACCGCAGTGCCATGGCAAGAAAGGCCAAGGACCCATGCCAGCCTTCCCTATGCCCTTCAGAACCCCTTGTGGCTTCCTCCAAATTCCGGAGAAGCCAACATTCCCCCTTTCACGGCCCAGCCAGGAATCCAGGTAGACAGAGAATTTTTCCCCAATTGATTATTTTAACCTCATGTTTACAGAGGACATGCTATCCGAAATTGTGGCCCAGTGCAACCTATATGCACAGCAATTTATTGAACAACATCCCACATCCTATTATGCCCGTCCCTACCAGTGGAGAGACCTTACGGTGGAGGAGTTGAAATTTTTTTCAGGCCTCACATTATGTATGGGACTCAACCCAAAAAACGCTTCCCGTTCCTTTTGGTCCAAAAACCCCCATCTACCACATGCCAATCTTTTCCAGTGTAATGCCCAGATGCCGATACTTCCTCATCATGAGATTCCTACATTTTAACGATAATACCCAGTGCCATCCCCGAAATCACGACAGGCTTTTCAATATTCGGCCCTTACTGACATATTTTTCTAAGAAATTACCCCAATTGTATACCCCGGACCAACACATCTGTGTGGATGAGTCCCTTGTGAAATTTACAGGCAGGCTTCAAACCAAACAATTCATCCCCAGCAAAAAAAGCCCGCTATGGTGTGAAGATATACAAAATTGTGTGATCGAGTCACAGGATACCTGTATGCCTTCAGAGTGTACGAAGGCAAGGACACCCAGCTAAATCCCCCTAATTACCCAGACTACTTGGGATCAAGTGGCAAAATTGTTTGGGAACTCATCACCCCCCTATTGGAAAAGGGATATCATCTATATGTAGATAACTTCTACACTTCTCTTCCCCTGTTCCACAACCTGCACCGGAAGCAGACGCCAGCATGTGGCACCATCAGAAATAATCGGAAGGGCTTTCCTCAAAGTCTTGTAAATAAAAAACTAAAAAAGAGGAGAATCGACAAGTCTGCAAAATAAGGAGGTCCTGGCAGTGAAGTGGAAGGACAGAAGAGACGTATATATGCTGTCTACCATCCACAATGACACCGTCGTTGAAACCCGCAGAAGGCGTGGCACCACCATCCGAAAGCCCACCTGCATCCAGGACTATAATTTGTTTATGGGGGGAGTCGACTTCAATGACCAGATGCTTGAACCCTATCTTGCCATAAGGCGGACGTACCATTGGTACAAAAAAGTTGCCATTTATTTTTTTCAATTGCCCATATATAATTCATATGTCATATACCGCAACTCCACCCAAAACCCAAAACGCTTCCTTGGCTACCAAGAGGACCTCATCACTGCCCTTATTTTCCCGAACGATGCACCCCAAACCATCCGATCTGATGTTTTAAGTGGTCTCGCCGAGCGTCATTTTCCCGATAAAGTCCCTCCCACAGAAACAGGCCGACGTAAAAAAAAAAATGTAAGGTGTGTACCAGTCAAGGAATCAGACGAGACACATCTTACCATTGTGCCGAGTGTCCTTCCCAGCCTGGCCTCTGACTGTTTTCGCCATTACCATACTAAAGTATTAATCCTCCGTTCCTGCCTTCACACACCTTCACACCCTTATGCCACTGCCAGCTCTGTAACTGACCCCGGCTTGTTTGACCATTCTTCTGCCTAACGATTCTGTAATGCCTCTGCCTGATCTGGAACTGACCTTGGACTGTTTGACCATGCCTTTTGCCTGCCTCTTGGACTGATCTTGTACCCTGCTACTGGACTAGTGGGATTCAACACAGGGGTCTCACATATGTGAGGGGCTCCAGAAAAGTTTTTCTGGATGAAGAAAACTTTTTTTTGTTTTCTCATTCTAGATTAGGGTCTGGTTGCCCCGGAGGCTTCAAAGAGATTTGGGTGGGAGAAGCCTCTACCCCTGTCCCCATTCTGTCCTGAACGAAGCCCTACTTCTGCCTGTAGGACCTATGCCATCATGCCTCTGCCTGTTGCATGAACTGACCACCTGCACTAACCCTGACGGGACAGTATCCCTGCCTGGACAATTGTGTATGCCGTTGCTGACCAAGTCTCTGCCTGCTGCCTGGACCAGTGCTATCCTGCTGTGTAGAACTGCGCTACTACTATTACCACAGGTAATCTTTTCTTTACGCTTTGCTCAGCATAATGTATTTTGGGGTGTAACTCTTGGTATGTGCATGCTATGCGTCTCTGGAACACCTGACGGTGTTCCTTGCAGGTTGGATCTCTGTATGTGGTCAGGCTGTGTAGAAGTCTCACACATGTGGTATCGTTGTACTCAGGAGGAGTAGCAGAATGTATTTTGGGGTGTCATTTTTGCTATCTAAATGCCATGTGTTGGAAATATCTTAGAAACGGACAATTTTGTGTAAAAAAAATTGCAGTTTCATTTTTTTTCCACATGTTCCAAAAACTTCTGGAAAAAAATGAACTGTTCAAAAGACTCATTATGCCTCATAGATTATACGTTGGGGTGTTAGCTTTCCAAAATGGGGTCATTTTGTGGGTAATTGCATTGTCCTGGTGTTCCAGGGCCTTCAAAAGGTGTAATAGGTAATCAACTAGTTAGATGTGCAATTTATGCTCCTAAAACCCCTGATGGCGCTCCCTGCATGTTGGGCCTCTATGTGGCCAGGCAGTAAAAAAAAAAAAAAAAAAAAAAAAAAAAAGTCTCACACATTGGGGTATCGTTTTACTCAGGAGTAGCAGAATGTATTTTGGGGTGTCATTTGTGGTATGCACATGCCATGTGAAAAAAAAATAAGCTATTACAATGACAATTTTAAGAACATGTTTAAATAAATAAAAATCTTAATTTTGCAAAGTATTGTGGGAAAAAATTACAACTTCAAATACCTCACCATGCCTCTTAATACCTTGGAATGTTTACTTTCCAAAAAGGGGTTATTTGGGGGGCATTTGTACTTTCCTGGCTTGTTAGGGTCTTAAGAAATGAGATAGGCCTTCAGTACATCAGGTGTGATCAGATGTGATCATTTTTTATGATTTGCACTATAGCTTGTAGACTAACTTTCACACAGACCAAATAATTTCCAAAAATGTGGGGTTATTTTTTATCAAAGACATGTAGCAGTATAAATTGTGGCCAAAATTTATGAAGAAAAAATTAATTTGCAAAGTTTTATCACAAACTAAGAAAAAAAATATTTTTTCAAAATTTTCGGTCTTTTTTTATTAACCACTTAAGGACCCCCGCACGCACATACGGCCACAGAATGGCACAAGGGCGTAAATTTACGTCCCCGCCTGAGTGCGGTTCGGGGGTCCCCCTACCTCTGGGAGCGATCCGGGATCTGCGGGCGGATGTCCGTGATATCCGCCCCCCCCCGCGATCGCTCCCAGCCAATGGGAGCGCGCTCCCAGCCTGTCACTTCCTCCTCCTGTGTTTACACAGGAAGGAGGAAATGATGTATTCTCTCATCGCAGCGCTGTTTCCCAGCGCTGCTGATGAGAGAAGACATCACAAGTAAGTGTGCACCAACACAACACTGACACACACTCACATAGGCATATTAACCCCTTGTGATCGCCCCCCCCACCCCCCTGTCAGTGTCACTGAATGCAGTGATTTAATCACTGCATTTAGTGTCAGTGTGACAGGCAGTGTAAAAAACAGTTAGTGTTAGGTTCAGGATAGCCCCCCCCCACCCCCCCTAATAAAGTTTTAACCCCCTGATCACCGCCCTAGTTAACCCTTTCACTCCCTATTGCCAGCGTCACTAAGCGATCATTTTTCTGATCGCTGTATTAGTGCCACTGTTCCCGCTAGGTAGCTATTTTTTTTTTATTGCGATTTTTTTTTTTTACTAAAGACATGTGGCTAAATAAATTTTGGCCTAAATGTTTGACTAAAATTTAGTTTATTTGATTTTTTTTTTAACAAAAAGTAAAAAAGTGTTTTTTTCAAAAATGTCGCTCTATTTTTGTATATAGCGCAAAAAATAACAATCGCAGAGGTGATCAAATACCACCAAAAGAAAGCTCTATTTGTGGGAAGAAAAGGACGCACATTTTGTTTGGGAGCCACGTCGCACGACCGCGCAATTGTCTGTTAAAGCGACGCAGTGCCGAATCGCAAAAACACCTTGGGTCATTTACCAGCGTATTGGTCCGGGTTTTAAGTGGTTAATAGCGCAACAAATAAAAAACCCAGGAGGTGATCAAATACCACCAAAAGAAAGCTCTATTTGTGGGAAGAAAAGGACAAAAAAAATCATTTGGGTACAGTGTTGCATGACTGAGTAATTGTCATTCAAAGTGTGAGAGTGCTGAAAGCTAAAAAATGCTCTGGGCAGGAGGGGTGCTTAAGTGCCCAGTAAGCAAGTGGTAAACAAATATTGTTTTGATCAATATATTTGCTCAAATATTTTACCCTAAAAAAAATATATATATATTTTTGTTTGTATTCTACTAGTCAAAAACAGATATATGGTTGGGGGGGGGGGGGGGGGTCTTAAACCCTGAAAGCTGCAAACAAATAAAAAGAAGGGCAATGGAAAAAATTGCTAAAATGGAGCACAGGGCTTGGTAGCAAAAGGGTCAAATAAAACACCACTGTGATGCTGGTCAAGGAATATAGCCTAGTGTAGAGTCACTTATAGCAGTCACTGTTCCTATAAGCCAAGCCTACTGGTAGGTTGCTGCCCCATTAATGCCATGCTGCCTTGCCAGGAGGCTGAAAAAAAATTCCTGTGGTTCCAGGAGTGCAAGTTGTCTGCCGAAGATGGTTGAGACTGGTGTCACAGGAACGTAGTCTGTGGGATGTGCAGAAAGGTCAGTTAAGGTGCAGGCAGACACATGGTCAGAAAACAGGTTAAAGATCGGTCCAAGCAGCAACTTGGTCAACAAACAGGCTAGTGTTAGTACAGGCAGAGGCAGCACTGCACTGGTTGAAGCAGAGATCAGGAATACAGCTGCTGACTAAAATGTTGTGGTGATTAGAGACACTTGTACTGGTGATAAAGGACATAGCACAGGTCTGGTGACATTGTACTGTGATGAGAGACAATAGCTGACAGCATGACAGTGATATACGACACCAGTGACACTGCACTTGCTCTGGTGACAGCATGTGCCAACACACATATATTTTTTTATTATTTACACACACTTTTACAACAGCAGTGCAGTATCTCATAGTGACAATGTACTGCTCTGGGTAACAATCAGGACTTTATTACTTTTTTTTTTAAAACACACTACAATTAATACAGTGGAGATCACAGTAAAAACAATCCACATTAACCGTTTCCCCATCCATTCTTGATGCCATGATTTTAAATTGTGACTGCTGCGACTGTCCACGGCTATCACATGGTATAGGTTTACCGTGATTAGCCTTGTACCATGTGATCACTGGCCAATCACCGTAGTAAAACAACTGCATCATGAATGAAAGCCATGGTTTACTTTAAATGTGATCACTGTGACTAGTTATAGCGACCACATGGCTCCAGGGTTAAACACAGTGGGCCAGTATTCAGATCAGAGATCTGCTTTGTTCAACACTGCTGCGCGGCTCTGAGGCCATGCACTAGCATTAGAAGTGGGAGGTTGCAGAAAAAAAATCAATCATAAAAATAGTCTTTTTACAAGCCATCCAGTGCCTGTTTGTAGGGAAGCATCCAACAGCATGCTTTATCTTGGCAATGGAGGTGGGGTGGTAGAAGGTTCAAAAGGATGGTCAGCGTTTGTCTTCCACCAAAAATGTGAATTGTAAGTCCTGATTGGTGTGAAGCAGTTCATACTGATGCGATTTTAGGAAGCCAAATGTTATACTACAAGAACTCTGATGTGCTAGAAAACCCAGTATATGCTCTTTATGCCACCCACATGCTTATAACGTTGACCACCGTTAATCGAAAGCTTTTCAAATCACTTACATGATGGTGCTTTCCACTGCCAAAGTGTGCAATAAAAAAATGCTCTCTTGACCAGTCTCCCATAAAGCAGTGACTAAGGAAGCACCAAGTGTATACATTGTCCCACCAAGCAACCATTTCAGAGCCGTCATTGGTCTGTTAATAGCCCCCCCCCCCCCCCCCTCCAAGCTCCTTGCACAATCATTTTCTTTGGCGTGAGAATGCTGGGCTATGCACTTTCCCATTTCATAACTTATTTCACTGCATTGAATAGAAAAAGTTTGTCCAAAGCACAGCACTTGAGAGGCACAGCAGAGAGCAGTAGCTAACTGGCACTGCTCAGAGTTGACCAAAAACTGAGCAATCACTCAATTTTCGGACTCCGAGCCGATAAGGGACAACTGCATCAGATATATGCTGCAGCATAAAGGGTAGTATGTTTATACAACCCCAAACTTCTAACCCACTGACTCTTTACTTAGTTGTGCCAAGTGTTAGACTATCTAGATGCATGTGTATTTATCCAATGGTCAATTGAGACCCCTTGACTACACAAAGGAAATAAACATTAACATATTGGACCTAGGGAACCAAAAAAAAAAAAAACACAACATAATCTAGCAGTGCCAGTAATGATTTTGACATGTCATGTTAAAGAAGGAAGATATTAGTGGCTTTTTTTATAGCAATTTAAATTACTTTAAAAAACTGATCTTTGCATTTGAGATTAACATCTCATTCTGTAAATTAGCGTTGAACCGTAGATTAAAGTTTGTGACAAACAGATTTTGAGTAATGCACGCTTTGGTTACACCTTGCTTTCAGATATGACCTCATTGTGCACATTCCCCTGGAAAGGAGACAGGGCCAACTTAATGATTGGATGAATGCAATTCAGCACTGCTGAGTTTTACATTTGAGCGTGCATTTAAAAATACATTTGTTGGGAATATTTCCAGGAATACATTGAAGTTGGCACTTCTGAGATCGGTAGGACTTAACCCCCACATGTGCAGTTTGACCATTTATCGCATAGTGGTCAAATATATCCAGTTAGGCCCCTGTGTGGCACACGGTGTGGGCATGGATTGTTGGAGGTTTTATTTTGCTTATTCACAGTCACAGGACATCCATGTCCCTGGCTCGGACTACTGCCAATCGTGATTACCTGGCGGTGCGCAACATGGAAGAAAACAGCAGGACGTCCATCCGGCAGTTCAGGTCCACGCTGCAGCAGTCTTTCAGCCATAGCGCGGATATGAAGTGGTTAAAAAATGGCTCCAGCCAAACATCAACAATGAAAGAAAGATAAAAACAAACTTTCCATAATCTCTGAAAAATTGCCAAGAAATCATAAATTATGCCAGGGTATATAAACTTATGAGCACAACTGTATGATGACACACACACACACACTTATCCCCCCCCCCCCGTTCATTTTCCAAATTGTGTAAAAAAAATAAAAATTACAGCTACAAAACTATTGTGCCATGCCTCTTAGTAAATACCTTAGGGTGAGTACATCGATTGAAAACTGGCTACAAGGGCAAGTTCAGAGGGTGGTGATAAATGGGGAGTACTCACAAAGGTCAGGGGTGGGTAGTGGGGTGCCCCAGTGTTCTGTGCTGCGACCAATCCTGTTCAGGGTTCAACAAATTCCGGGCGCCAGGTCGCCGTTGCGCCTAGAATTAATCGACCTTGCTCCCGGGGCAGCAGAGCTGGGGTATCCTGTGCGCGTCGTCCCACGGGCCCCGCGCGCACCCCGCGCGCAATCTCGTAGTGCCGCGATGGCCGCTAATTGAGGCCGCAGCTTTGTGGCCTATGCTTCCTAGGGGGACTGGAGCGAGGCGAGCTGCTGGCCAGGATGGATGAGAGAGCATACAGTCATGGAGCCAGAGCCGCCGCCAGCTGTGTGGGGTTGGATGATTTCAGCTGAGAGCACAGATAGGCGGCGGGTGCTCTGCCTCCAGCCTCCTCTCACCCTGGGGATTGGGGAATTCTTCTGAAGAGGCGGGGTCACCTACGTCACTGCCATGGGGGAGACACCGAGTAAAGGAGCTGCCTGGAGGCTGTAGAGTGGTCACGTGATCACACACACAGAGCGCAAACAGTGGGTTATGTTAAGTCAGAATTAAACAGTCAGCATAATACAACCCGAGGGCTAGAATTATTGCTCTCGCTCTAACGATCGTGGCAACACCTCACATGTGTGGTTTGTATACCATTTACATATGCGGGCGCTACTCATGTGTTCGCTTTTGCGTGCAAGCTTGACGGGGCGCGTTTTCTGGCTCCTAACTTTTTTAGCTGGATCCTAGACTCCAAGCTAATTTGTCAAACCCCAAGTCTGTTCATAAACAACCTGGAGGATGAGGTAAGCAGGGCAATCTCTGCATTTGCGGATACCAAGCTAAGCAGGGCAATAACTTCTCCGCAGGATGTGGAAACCTTGCAAAAAGATCTTAACAAATTAAGGGGGTGGGCAACTACATGGCAAATTTTTAAATAATGCATGTAATCTAAACTCTGGGGGAGCTGCTGCTAACAAAGCAAACCGAATATTGGCATGTATTAACTGCTTAAGGACCGCCTACTGCACATTTACGTCGGCAGAATGGCACGGCTGGGCACATCAACGTATATATACGTTGGTTCTTAGTACCCAGCCGTGGGTCACGGGCGCGTGCCCGCGGCGCGCTCCCGTGACCCGGTCCGAAGCTCCGGGACCGCGGGACTCGCGGACCCGATCGCCGCTGCAGTGCGGCGATCGGTCCCCGGAGCTGAAGAACGGGGAGAGCCGTGTGTAAACACGGCTTCCCCGTGCTTCACTGTGGCCGCAACATCGATCACGTCATCCCTGTTATAGGGGGACGTGATTGATGACGTCACACCTACAGCCACACCCCCCTACAGTTGTAAACACACACATGGAACACTCAAATCCTACAGCTCCCCCTTGTGGTTAACTCCCAAACTGCAACTGTCATTTTCACAGTAAACAATGCAATTTAAATGCATTTTTTGCTGTGAAAATGACAATTGTCCCAAAAATGTGTCAAAATTGTCCGAAGTGTCCGCCATAATGTCGCAGTCACGAAAAAATAAAATAAAAAATAAAAAATAAAAATAAAAAAACGCTGATCGCCGCTATTAGTAGTATAAAAAAAAAAAATGATTAATAAAAATGCAATAAAACTATCCCTTATTTTGTAAACGCTATACATTTTGCAAAAACCAACCGATAAACGCTTATTGCGATTTTTTTTACCAAAAATAGGTGGAAGAAAATGTATCGGCCTAAACTGAGGAAAACATTTTTTTTTTATATTTTGGGAGGATATTTATTATAGCAAAAAGTAAAAAATATTGCATTTTTTTCAAAATTGTCGCTCTATTTTTGTTTATAGCGCAAAAATTAAAAACCGCAGAGGTGATCAAATACCACCAAAAGAAAGCTCTATTTGTAGGAAAAAAAAGACGCCAATTTTGTTTGGGAGCCACGTCGCACGACCGCGCAATTGTCAGTTAAAACGACGCAGTGCCCAACTGCAAAGAGGGGCAAGGTCCTTTACCTGCATTTTGGTCCGGGTCTTAAATGGTTAAAAAAGAGAACTCCAGAGATAAAACAATTTTCCCACTCTACAAGTCTCTGGTTCAGCCGCACCTAGAGTATGCTGTCCAGTTCTGGGCACCAGTCCTCAGGAAGAATGAAATGGAGAGAGTACAAAGAAGGGCAACAAAGCTAATAAAGGGTCTGGAAGATATTAAATTTATGAGGAAAGGTTGCAAGCACTGAACTTATTCTCTGGAGAAGAGACGCTTGAGAGGGGATATGATTTCAATTTACAAATACCACACTGGTGACCCCACAATAGGGATAAAACTTTTTTGCGGAATGGATTTTAACAAGACACGTGGCCACTCTTGAAAGAGGTTTACCCTTAAAACTACATAGAGGGTTCTTTACTGTAAGATACAAGGATGTGGAATTCCCTTCCACAGGTGGTGGTCTCAGCAGGGGACATCAATGGTTTCAAGAAACGATTAGATAAGCACCTGAACGACCACAAAATACAAGGATATACAAGGCAATACCGATATAAATCACACACATAGGATGGACTTGAGTCTTATCAACCTCCCCTACTTTTTTTTTTTTTTAAACCCAAGCACAGTGATCCTTTCTTCTAAGTTCATAGACATACCTTATTGGGATCCCTGCACATGGGGATATGTACTGCTGTGTCACAGAAATCAGAGGGTCCGACTTCTGAACTATAGAGTTGCTAAGAGGGAGTTACAGGGGGCACAGCCCGTCTGTATAGTAATCAAAGTTTGCAGGCAACAATGTACCATGGTATATGTAGTTCTTATAAATTGAAAGAACATTTCAGTGGAGAAGCTGCAAAAACATACAGGGAATACAGGAAGCTGTGTAACGATATCGCCAGCACTCAACATGAAAGGAGATTTTTCAAGTAAGCTTATATTGGAATTTTATATAACCGTCGTTTGTAGTGCTATTATAATGCCAATTCTAAATGAAAGTGTATGCTTTGACCGTAGATTTCCTTCCAATAAGGCACATTTTCTTACTGAAAACACTTTCTGTATTCTACAACCTTTTCAGGCATTTTACCCTATCGTGATTCTAATGTGAAAGCATAAATAAAATAAAAAAGAAGAAGAAAGCTTTGACAGAGTCAAGAAGGATTAACCTGTCCATTTTTATTGCTCTGTGCCTCAGGAAGATTCACTCTCTAAAGCGCTTTGTTTGCCATTGAAAGGGAAAGTATAAGAAAATCCTAAATTTTGGGTTGTCTCCAGAAAAGTAAGAGGGGGACCTTCCAATGGTCTGGTACTGGGGGGGGGGGGGGTCCCCAAGGGATTCCCTTATTTCCCGTTCTAAATATGGAACAGAAAGTGAAATCTTCCAAATGAGACACCAATGGCAAAAAATAAATTGACAGGGGTCATCACCCTCCACTTGCTCTAAAAAAAAAAAAAAAAAAAAAAACACACCACACCACACCCACACACACAACTCAAAGATTTTAGAAAAGACTGAAAACAAAAAAAAACTGTGGTACAACCCTCATCCAGTGAAATATATCTTAGAAAAAAAATAAAAGAACAAAACCAACACACACTAAAGTGAAAAAATGAACAAACCTTTTCCAAGCAGGCCTGACAGAAGGAAGAACTTTTGAGAAATACAGATGGTGCAGAGTTTAGATGAAAAGAACCCGTGCAAAAACGTGATAAGATTTCAGACTGTGCAAGATGTTCCTTTAAATGTTGTGTAGCCCCATTAGTGAAGTCTGAGCAAGGGTAATATCCAGGAGAAGTGCCAAGATTAGGAACGTGAAACTTATGGAGATCATTGTGAAGCCGATTCAAATGAACACTGGTGAAACAGGAAACTGGGTGAGAAGTGTGAAACTGGCAGGGAGACAGGCGCTTTTCCACACACACATTCGAACAGCTGAGGGGATGGCTGCTGTAACTGCCTGTAGCAGCAACTTTCTTGAAGGGACTTTCAGAAGGAAAAGGCAGCCCAGGGGCTATCTGGCAAGTAACTGTGCCTGCAGCAGGTTTATCCAAGATATGATTAGGACGAATGCACCCACTCCCACCGAAATGAACATCAGGTGTGCTATTAGAACAAAGTGCACAGCAGCTTACTTTAGGGCCGGTTTGAAGCTGGATTTGCTTTACAGAGGGAGGTTGGATTTTCGAAAGTGCAAAGGAATTTGTGTAGGGTTGAAGCGGGTTTGCAGAAGGGGTTGGAACATCCTTGAGTTCCATTGCAGGTTTGCTGTTCTTGTAAGCGTTCTAAAAAAATAAATAAAAAACAAAATAAATAAAAAAAAAGTTAAAAAAAATCACAAGACACCTACTGACTTGCTTTGAACTAGTTATAAAGCTTAGTTCTGCTAACATGTTGGGGGTCGCAACCATAGGTGTGCGCAGCCTATTGCATTAGGGTGTGCACCCCAAAGCAATAGGGCAATGAACAGTGTCGGTAGCACAGTGGACGATGTCAAAAGGGCAGAGACTGGTGTCAGTTTATTTTTTATTATGACCTTTTTACAATTTTATTATTTTTTACAATATATTCAGTTTTTTTTACAATATTATTTTATTGTTTACAATTATTTTTTTGGGGAGCCCCGTGGGGGCCTAGGTGAAACATAAGGGGTCAAAACGGACCCCTGATGTCTCACTTTTGAGACAGATTCCATAGTTAATTAAAATAGTTAATAGAATTTTCCCAGCACAGGGTCATTAGGGTGTGCCCTGGCACACGCCTATGGTCGCAACTCAAAGTCAGCTGTCATTCCTGTGCCAATGAGCTGTGGGCAGATGCCATGCCTAAAAGTGACAGACACCAAAAAGGTGTGGGGATGTTTGACATCAACGACTCATTATGACCATCTCGATATTAAGGGCATAAGCATTTTTGCCTCTTTGCGTACGTCAGCTGTGGGGCACGGAGTACCTAATTTAGTTCTCTGGTCCAGAAAAGTGTAAACTTGAGGCAAACCGTCTGCTTCACCTAAGAAATTCAATTTGGCTAGGACTTTGTCTGAAGGGTGTTGGCCAGGAACTTGGATAACATACAAAAACGGCAAAGGAATGTCGTGCAACAAACACAAAACTACGTGTTTTTTTCAGCTCTTTAGCACCACCCTTTGGGCAACTTCTGCTAATGTTGCGTTATGGTTAGCATTGCTTCTGAGCATACATGTTTGTACTTCAGAGTTTTGTCTTGCATACACGCATTTGTTTTCAAAAATTTTTAAAGCATGCTATCCAACATTCGTTAGTGGAAAATCTGACTTCGATAGCGCATACAAAATGGTCGGATTTTCCAAAAACAGCCTGCCATCACACAAATCCGATCGGAAAAATCGGATCATGTGTACTAGCCTTTAGGAGAACCTGTCCACTCAGATAGGGGTTTCTGCCCCCTGACTACCATGAGGGTGGGCTCACTTGATTAGGAATCATGGAAAAAAACAGTTCATATGAATTCTAACTTTATCATGCCCTCAGATGATCTTTTCCTGGATTATTAGTGTTTTTTATGGCCCCTAGATTAGGATTTGAAAATTGGGGTTTGGGGTTGTTTCAAACCAGTATTAAAAAGGAGTTTGTTTTTTTGTACACATGAAAGAGGTGAACGTAATGGATGTGTAAAATCTTGTACATACATTTCTCTAGATCTACACACACAAAGTTCAGAATAGATTAACACAATTTACAATAAACTCTATGGGATAAGTTGCCTTGGTTCGCGACCAGAGTCGTTTCACAAATTAAAGCGGTTGTATACCTTAAAGTTTGAAAAAAAAAAAAAAAAAAAACCTGCAAGGCAAAAATCATTATGATCTGGTATGACTAGCATATTAGCTCATTATCAATTACTTACGTTAGATCGAAGCCCCGCAGCGGTCCTCGGACATGTCCTCCATCATGATGCCCAGAGCGACTTTCAGGTATTGCCGATGCGGCCTTGTGACTGGCCGGAGCGACAACATCACTCCCAAGCACGGAATGGCTCCATACCCACGCATTTGCGCACATTTCCGGCAGGCTCCCATTCAAGAGCGGCCGCGCTCAGTGCGCCTGCGCCATAGACATCGGTGCCCACTTTTCTGCAAATATCTCTTTAACCATGTAGGTTACAAAGATATTGCAAGCACCTAAAGGTAAGCCTTAATGTAGGCTTACCTGTAGGTGCCATTATGACAACAGGGTATTCAACCGCTTTAAGTTTGTGAACTGAGGTCTCACTGTATTTAGTTAGATGCAGCATCTACCCCTCTACACTGAGAACTGAGCAAACACAGCTGATCACTCAGATCTCTGCACCTACAGCTTTTACTGGAGTGATGTGCTGGAGAGAGGGAGCAGCCGACTCAGTCTCTCAGCAGTGCAGCCAAGAAACAAAGCCAGCGGCCGTTCCTGGCATTTGGGCAGAACCTGACTGTAGTCAGGATCTATCCCCAGCCTCGACCAGCTGAGTGACACCAGCTGACAGCAGGCTTTAGCTGCTGTCAACTAAAAAGAAGTCATGGGAAGGAATACAGAAGAAACTGTACATTTGATCCATAGAGAAGTATAGCCAAAAGCATTGGCCATACTTCTAACACACTAGAGGCACCCAGCTCCCACGGCTCTGTAAGGAAGTTCACTTCTATCTCTCCCCCCTCCATGCAATCTTCTAGCACACGTCAGAATGCCGGCACCATGGAGAGCAGGGGGAGAGGCGCGGGGCTTTGTTCACCCACATCGCTGTACAATAGGACAGGTGAGTGTCCAAATTATTAAAAGTCAGCAGATACCCATCTTGGAAACAGCTGCCGACATCGCTGGACTTCAGGACAGGAAAGTGTCCTATTATTAAAAGCCAGCAGTTGCATTATGTGTAGCTGCTGGCTTTTAAATAATTATTTTTGGGCGGAACACAGCTTTAACATCCCCTAACTGGTAGATGGATAAATAGGTTACATCTGGCATCTGAAGTCAGTGAGGCATACACTGTAGCCTGAACGATCACTTACTTGTTTTGCTCTTGTACTGGGTAATGCCTGCTCAACAGTTGAAAAACAATTTGAAAGTTTCCACAGCCAGGGCTCAGCATTTTTATCTTGATGCTGAAGCCATCCAATAGTCTTAGCACACAAGTTTGCTTTATCCTTCTCTTCCATCATAGAGCCATGTGCAGCACTTCAGCATCCTATAGCACTTTTCTTTCATCATTCCTTCCTTTTAGAGAAAAAAAAAATATTATATTATGTTAAATTATGTTATAGAAATAAGTGAAAGAGAAGTAGGCCAATGTCACCCTTTCCCATCAAGAGGGCCCCTTTCACCAATGGGTTGGTTGCAGGTTAGCTGTGTTTTATGTCTCAGTTTTGGTGCGCCTTCTCAATAGGAAAAACACAGCCAACCAGCACACAACTAGGAACACAGCACTACACCACATTAGTGTGAAAGGGGCCTTAGGAATTCCGTTCTAGTCAAGAAATTGTGTCTATACAGCACCTTACAAAAATGATTACACCCCCTCAGTGAAAATGTCCAAAGTGTCAATATTTTGTGTTGCCGCCATTTTACAGAACCGCCTTAACCCTTTTGGGCATGGAGTTCACCAGAGCTTTACAGGTTGCCACTGGAGTCCTCTTCCACTCCTTCATGAGGATATCACAAAGCTGGTGGACGTTAGAGACCTTGCACTCATCCACCTTATATTTGAGGATGCCCACAGAAGCTTAATAGGGTTTAGGTCTGGAGACATGCTTGGCCAGTCCTGTACACTCACTACTTTACATTGTAGAGAAAAAAAAAAAAAAGAAGTGTAATATCTTCAGTGTGTTGTCACATGAAAACATAAAATATTTACAAAAATATAGGGGTGTACTCATGTTATGAGAATATATAATATACCGTGCGCCGGCATATAACGCGCAGCCTAGTTTTCTGGAATAATATATATTTTTTTCAATAAACAACTTTGAAGCAATCTAAGGGCCAGTGCCCATGAATGTCCATCTGCAGCCTGATTAATGCATGAATACAGGTGCAAGAGCTGAAGAGGTTAAAAAAATTACAAATTGTGGGATCTGTTTTATGTCTGTAGCAAGATTTAGAGACAAAACTAGAATCTGGTGAAGGGGGGCCCTTGAGGCGGCTTCAGCCTGGTTAACGCCTTAAAGAACCTGACTATCCAGGGATTGTTGGCCAAAGGGCTTTCTAGAAACACACTAAGGGCTGAGACCTGACTCTTAAGTGTACCAACTGAAAGTCCCTTGTCTGCTCCACACTAAGAACTCCAAAACAGATGTGGGGTTCTGCGCTGAATAGGAAAATTCTAAGCACCATGAGTTAAAACTAAGCCAGATCTTCCTATATATAGAGCGGGTTTCCTTTTTTCTGCAATTAAGAAGGGTGGCAGCTAACCTTTCAGAAAAACCCTTAGATTTCAGCAGGGCCTCCTCAGTAGCCATGCCGCCAGGTTCCATCTGTGAACCTGTGGGCAAAGGACTGGGCCCTGTGAGAGGAGATCCTCTCGCGATGGAAGGATAACGGGAGGCTCCACGGCCAGCTGTTTGAGAACCAAGCCCTTTTGGGCCAATGTGGTGCCACTAGAATCAGAGAAGTGTTCTCCAGCTGGAATTTCCTTAGAACCGCTGGTAGAAGTACTGATCGTGGGAAGGCGTAACAAATTCCGAACCGCCAGCTCTGAGACAAAGCATCTACCCCCCTTGCTCCCTCCCCCTTGTTTCGAGAGAAAAAATAAGGGGTTCTTGCGTTTCCTTTGGATGCAAAGAGATCTATTTCCGGAGATCCCCACCTCCTTGCCAAGAGATGGAAGACCTCTGGATTGAGGGCCCACTCGCTCTCTCTTAGTTGACTTTGGCTGAGAAAATCTGCCGTCCCATTCTCTATTCCCCTGAGGAAGACTGCTGATAGCGACAGGGTATTGGACTCGGTCCAACGAAGAATGACTGTTAGAGCCGACAGAACTACGCTCCTTGTGCCACCCTGTTTGTTCAAATAAGCTACGGCCGAGGCATTGTCCGACCTTACTTGGACATGATGCCCCTGGAGCTTCTCTTGAAAGAATCTGAGAGCTAGACCTACCGCCTTCAGTTCCTTCCAATTGGAGGATCTTTCTAATTCCATGCCCTTCCAAACGCCCTGTGCCGGAAGAGACCCTAGATGGGCTCCCCAACCCCTGCCGCTGGCATCCGTAGTTACCACCTGGGGATCCGGAATGTGCCATAGACGACCCTGCGACAAATTGGAAACCTTCCTCCACCACCAAAGGGATCTCTTTTTTTTTTTTTGAAAATATTTTTATTGAAAATTTTTAACACAATTTACAACACATTTAAACAAGACTAGACATAGACAGCTCAACATCTTACAACTCTTCATGAATAACAGCCGTTACATCTTAGAGATAGCAACCTACACAGTTAGACCTTACACCAGGCTAAGGCCTGTAGTGACCGACATACTCAAGTAAAGGATTGGGGGGAGGGAAGATGACATATTGGGAAAACATGTGTTAACCAGCAGTTTCTGGCTCCTCCACCCAGACCCTCCAGATCTCATCGTATTTCTGCGGGCACCCGCGATTAGCGTAAGTGTCTTTATACAAAGGAAGGTTGGCATTCACCAGGCGCCGCCACTGCACCAGAGATGGGGGTGATGGTTTTTTCCAGGGCATAGCCACATTCTTGCGGGCATAAAAGAGCAGTATGCCAACTAGGGTGCGTTTAGCAGAGGTCCTTACAACGTTTTCTATGATGCCCAGAAGGCATATTTCCATGGCCAAGGGCAGGTGAGTCCCGGCAATTTTATTGGTCAAATCTAGCACCGCCTCCCAATAATGAACCACGTCTGGGCATCGCCAGAAAATGTGTGAGAAGTCACCTGGAGAGGTGCCACAACGCCAGCACTCCTGTGAGTGTGTGGAGTTCATTGTGTGTAGCCTGTATGGGGTGAAGTAAGCCCTGTGCACTATTTTGTACTGCACCAGCCTGTCGCGAACCGACACCAACGTAGTAAAGGGAAGGTCCCAAACGTCATCCCAGTCGTCATTATCTAAAGTAGGGATGTCAGTTTGCCACCTGGCTCGCAGCCCGTCAAGGGGAGGGAGGGAGACAAAGAGTAGAAAGGAGTATAGGTGCGAGGTGGGCTTCACGCCACAATCAAATCCAAGCGTCCGCTCCAACTCCGACTGGGCCACAATACAGGAGGACAAAGGAAACTGCGCCGAGAAGGCGTGTGACAGTTGAAGGTACCGGAAATGATAGTGAGAGGGCAAATTGAATTCGGATGAAAGCTCGGTGAGGGGCCTCAGTGCGTTTTGTGTAACGATATGTGATATCAACCTCACGCCGTGCTTTGACCACGCAAGGGGATCGAGCAGCTTATAGAAATGATCTAATGTAGGGTTTTTCCAGATTGGGGCATTGGGCGAAATTTCAGTGGGTTTGCACTTTTCAATGGCCAGGCCGGTTCGCCACGCCCGCAGGGTCGTAGACAGAGGGGGTCAGGGAGTATGGCGCGCGGGGACCCCGAAACAGCAGAAACTGAAGGGCCTCCCGCGAGCCAACCACCGAGGCCTCAAGAGCAGTGGCAGTGTTTGTACAATCCGGCTGCAGCCACCAGGCCGCCGTAACCAGCTGGGCGGCGAGGTAGTATTTGTAGCAGTCGGGAAATGCCATCCCCCCCTGCGTTCGCGGCCTCATCAAGGTAGTTAGCTTGTACCTCGGCGGAGAGGTCCCCCAAATGAACGAGGAAAAAAGACGATTTAGTTTAGCAAAAAAGGACTTAGGGACCCACTGCGGCGAATGGCGGAAGAGGTAAAGGAGCCTGGGGACTATTTTCATTTTGAGAAGGTTCACCCTCCCCCACACCGACAGAGGGAGGTTGCCCCATGCCTTGAACTTGGATTGGGCATCTGCTAAAACAGGGGATAGATTGAGGGGGATGAAGTCAGAAGCCGAGGAAGAGACAAGTACTCCCAGATATTTAAACGTGTCCACCCAGCAGAGGGGGTTATCCAGGGGGGGAGGCGGATTTGGCCGCCTGGTCTATGGGGAATAGGAGAGATTTGGACCAGTTCACCCTGAGTCCAGATACAGGGGCGAATGCGTCTAGAACAGACAGAGCGCCTTGCAGGGAGGGGCCAGCATCATTAAGGAAGAGCAACATGTCGTCAGCGTACAGGGCCACCCTCTGCTCCAGCAGACCCACCCTAAGCCCCTTAATATGACGAGAAGTACGCAGAGCTTCCGCCACCGGTTCGATGGCAAGAGCAAATAAGGCCGGGGAAAGAGGGCAGCCCTGCCGGGTACCACGGGAAAGCTGAAAAGGGGCAGAGACATCACCGCCCAGGCGTACCGACGAGGTGGGAGCCCTGTAAATTACCCGTAGCCACGTAATGAAAAGTAGGGGGAATCCCATCCGACGCAAGGTCTCCCATAAGAAAGGCCATTCGACCGTGTCAAAGGCCTTTTCAACATCTAGCAAGGCCACAGTCCTCGTTCCGATGTTAATGTGGTTGGTATGGATGTTGGTGAAGAGTCTCCTGAGATTAACGTCCGTATACCTCCCGGGCATAAACCCTGTTTGGTCAGAGTCAATTACCGTGGGCAACATGGGGTATAATCGCAGGGCCAGTAGCTTGGTAAGTATCTTAAAGTCAGTGTTCAGTAGTGCAATAGGGCGGTAGGAGCCACAGGAAGTGGGGTCCTTGTGAGGTTTGTATATTAGCGTCAGGTGAGCATGGTACATAGAGGCGGGGAGGCTGCCCTCGGCCAGACATGTAGTGTAAAGATGAGCCAACAAGGGGGCCAGAAGGCCCACATGGGCCTTATAAAAGTCCAAAGGGAGCCCGTCCGGTCCAGGCGCCTTGCCCGGTGGAAAGGACTGGATGGCATTCTGGACCTCAAGAGCTGTAAATGGTTGTACTAGGGCTTGTCTCTCCTGATCGGAGAGCCAGCCCAGCGCCAAGGGGTCGAGCAGGTCGTTTAACATCTCAGGTCGGAAGTCAGCGGGCAACCCGGAGGAGTAGAGAGATTCGTAAAAATCATTAAAGGTCTGCAGTATGTCTCGAGGGGAGGACACGGTCCCCCCTCCCGGGGTCTGGAGGAGAGATATGGTCGTGAGAGGCTGGTCGTGTTGGGCCATCATGGCCAAGAACCGGCCATTCCTGTCCCCCTGTTCGAAAGCCCTCTGTCTGTCCTTGTGGATTTCCAGTCGGGTTGCTTCAGTCATATGCAGGTGTAAGTCTCGCTGGGCCGCCATCATCAGCTCAAAATGATCCGATGAGGGGTCAGCATTATAGGTGTCAGTGCGGTCCGTAACCAGCTGTTCCAATTCGCCCATCTGCGCCGAGTGTTGCTTCTTGACACTGGCTATAGAGGAAATGTACTGCCCCCTCGTGTATGCCTTAAAGGCGTCCCAAACTACATCCGGAGGGGCCGTGCTTGCGTTGCGCTCCCAGTAATCAGTCAACAGGGGGGGTACACTATCTGCCACGTCGGGATGATTTACCCACTGCACACCCAGCCTCCAAAGTGTGGCACAGCGCGAGGCCGGAGAGCGGAGTACCACCAACAGCGGGCTGTGATCAGACAGACCGCCGGGGAGATAGTCCGCCTCCAGTACATCCGCTAACAGTGCGGGGTTGGAGAAGGCCAGGTCTATCCGGGATGCAGTTTTTTAGGAAGCTGAATAGCAGGAATATGCACGCACATCTGGGTGCTTCCACCTCCAGACCTCCACCAGGCCCACCGCCTGAGCCCAGGCCAGTAGGTCCGAGGATCTGGTCTTCGGTGGGTTAGGTCTGTCTAGCTCATGGGACAAGATGGCATTAAAGTCCCCCATCACCATAACCCTCCCAGGGCAGAAGGGCGCAATCCTATCTAAAACATCATAAAGTAGGGCTGAGGAGAAGGGAGGAGGAATGTACATATTAACAATAATATATCTCTGCGACCACAGCGTGAAAACCAGTATCACATTTACCCAGGGGGTCCGTACGGATTTCTTCAATTATACAGGGGAAATTTTTATGAACTAGGATTGTTACCCCTCTGGCATATGTGGAGTACGAGGCATGTATGGCTCGCTGAACCCAAGGCTTTTTCAAGGTCAGGGTCTTGCTGCCCATGAGGTGAGTTTCCTGGAGTAAGATGAGTTGTGCGGGGCGGGACTTCAAGTATTGAAAGAGGGTGGCGCGTTTAAATTTGGAATTGAGGCCCCTGACATTCCAGGAGAGAATGGAAAATGAATCGGGCGGGCGGTCAGCCATTAGGCAGTGGGGGTGGGAAAAAAGGGGAGTATATCACTTTGTGAGCCTCTCGGGGCACCCCAGGAACAGCAAGACCCCTGGTACACCACATGCCACTTAAGCAGATCTTGCGCAGATCACCATTTCTATAGAGTACAAGACATTGAGCATAACACATACAGTAAACACAAAAAACAACAAAATGTCCCAGGCACCGGGTGCCTATCCGACTATGTCCCATCCCTCTAGCAACGGCCTGAGGGGTGGGAATAGTTTTTCCCCAAAAACAAACAGTCAACTGTAGAAGGTGTAAATGAGCCCCTAAACTGGGGGCCCTACACAATAGCCGCAGGGCTGTCCACATCCAACAAAGTCCTGCGAGGAATGTCCATGCCCAGATGGGGCAGGTCGCAAAACTAAAAACTAAAAAATAAAAGAATTGAAAAAATAACATAAATGGTAAGTAAGTCAGGACAGCTCCAGGCACAGGGGGGGGGGGGGGGGTTGCGACTCCTCCGCGACACAGTTCCTGGAGGTCCGAGTGTTGCGCCTCCACATCCGCGCGCTGTGTAACCCAACTCTGAGCCGCGGTAGAGGCAGATTCCAGCCTTGGCAAGGCAAAGAGGCCAGGGCGCGGGGGGTAATTATACCCGGAGTTAGAGGCCGCAGTAAGGGAGCATAGCCAGGAAAAAGAGGGGGGGGGGGGGTCGGATCTCAGTCCACAGTGTAGCTCTCGGAGAACATGCACACATGTCCCCCCCCCCCCCCGTATATAACAGGAGGGACAGGGACCAGGATTAACCGTCATGCATGAGCCAGTGGTATTAGTGCAGTAGAACAAAAGAAAAATGTATAGTT
Source organism: Rana kukunoris (assembly GCA_029574335.1). Taxonomy (NCBI): domain Eukaryota; kingdom Metazoa; phylum Chordata; class Amphibia; order Anura; family Ranidae; genus Rana; species Rana kukunoris. The sequence continues at coordinate 74,246,067 of CM056054.1, read as the reverse complement.
AATCACCAGCAGCAAGACAAGGGAGGAATTTAACCCCAGCGACATCCAGTGGGTCCCATCCCCCCGTCAGCAAAACAAAAAGGAAGGGAAAGGAGAAATAATAATAAATAAAAGCCAGCAGAAGAAAAAAAAATAATATATAAAAAAAAAAAAAAAACAGCAATGCGGGAAGGAGAAGAAAGGGTGGCCCAAGGAAGAGAGATAGAAGTTTAGCCGGGATACTTGCCACGAGGCAAGTCTCATCAGCGGGCCTCCAGCCACGACATAGCCGCCTCCGGATCGGTGAAGAAGCGCGTGCGGTCTCCATCTATCACCCGCAGCTTGCTGGGATACAGCAGGCTAAATTTGAGGCCTTGGTCTCGCAGACACCTTCTCACCTCGGTGAAGGAGCAGCGTTGGCGCTGCACCTCAGGAGAGTAATCCGGGAACAGCATAATCCTGGCCCCTTCAAAAGTTAGATCCCTTTTTTCCCTGGCAGCCGCCAGGATTCGATCCCTGTCACGATAATTCAGTAAACGGAGCAGGAAAGGCCTCGGTGGGGCCCCGGGGACCGGAGGCTTGGGAGGAACTCTGTGAGCCCGCTCGACCACGAATGTAGGCGGCATCTCCGGCAGGCCCAATAGCGAGATGAGAAAAGTTTCAGTAAACTCCGCAGGCTTGGGGCCCTCAGCACGTTCCGGGAGGCCCAGGACCCTGATATTATTCCTCCTGAGCCTATTCTCGGTATCGATGGATTTCTCCTGCAGGGCTCTAACCTGGAGCTGTAGGGCATGGAGGTCCCTGGAGCTGTAGGGCATGGAGGTCCCTGGAGTCAGCCCTGGTAGAGTCTTCCAGCTGTGAGATGCGGCCCTCCGCCTCGGCGAACCGGGCCCTAAATTTGTCCATGTCATGTCTAAGTAGGCTCACGTCTGCCGCAAGGTGATCTATCTTCACCACCACAGAGTCCCGGCCTTCCTTAATAGCCGCCAGGAGTTCAGCGTGGGAAGCAGCTTGGGATGCCGATGGATTGGGCAGGGCTGGAAGGTCAGTAGACATCTCTAGGGCTGGAAAAATCGTGGGCAAGACGGCCGACGTGACCCAGGCGTCGAGGACGAACGGAGCCTGCCCGGCGATAGCGGAGGGGCTCTCTGGGTACCGGGTGTCTTCTTCCGCCCCAGGGTGCCTGCCAAGTGGATGCTGGATGTAGGAATCTGCGCTGAAAGGTAGACAGGATTAGGGTCAGAGCGGAGCTCAGCTAACGCACGTCTTCTCTCTTTCACATCCCGGCCACGCCCCCCAAAGGGATCTCTTTACCCGACTTGGGACCTGTACCAAAGTGTCTAGATGCTCCAAACTGTGGTTCCAGATTTTTAGCAGGAAAGCCTGAAGGGGTCGAAAGTAAAGCCCTGCCCATTGAACAGCCGGGAGGGTGGATGTTAGCAACCCTAGAGTCGACATCAGAGATCTGATTGACACCCGATGACTGCCCTGGAGGGTGGCCACTGCTCTGTCCAGTTTCAGGGCCTTCTCAAATGGGAGAAAGACTTAAGATGGTAGAGTCCAGAAGATAAATAGGGAATGTTTTGTTAAGGTGTCAGGTTGGATTTCTCCAGGTTTAGAAGCCAGCCTAGATCTGTTAAGGTCTTTTTTGTCAAATCCAAGTCCCTGGATAGTTGTTCTGGGGACGCTGCAAAAAGGAGCAGGTCATCCAGGTAGGCTATGATGCCTACTCCCTGCAGACACAGAAAGGCTATAGGTTCCGCCCGGACCTTGGTAAATACGCGGGGCGTATAGTGTTAAATTTAATACACCAAGCAAATAAAAAAAAAAAGATATCGAGTGTTTTCCTGAATACAGATGCAGAGAAAGCATTCGATAGAGTGAATTGGGAGTTTATGCTGGGAACAGTAAAACAAATGGGTCTGGGAGAGCGGATGTTACAGTGGATAGCAGGGGTGTATGCGGGACCCAGAGCCTTAGTAAAGGTAAATGGGGTATATTCTGAACCCCTAGCAATTACAAACGGTACCAGGCAGGGCTGCCCCTTGTCGCCCTTATTATTTGCATTGACATTAGAACCATTATTAAATAAGATCCGACAGAATAGAGACATAGGGGGAATGGAATATAAAGTATCAGCTTACGCAGATGATATGCTTTTTTCCTTAATCAAACCACAGATCTCTACCAAATTTAACCCTTTCATGACTAAGCCTATTTATGACATTTGGTGTTTACAAGTTAAAATCTGTATTTTTTGCTAGAAAATTACCTAGAACCCCCAAACATTATATATATTTTTTTAGCAGAGAATCTAGAGAATAAAATGACGATTGTTGTAATATTTTATGTCACACGGTATTTGTGCGGCGGTGTTTTAAACGCAACTTTTTGGGAAAAATTTACTTTAATGAATTTTAAAAAAATGAAAAAGTAAAGTTAGCCCAATTTTTTTGCATAATGTGAAAGATGAAGTTGCGCCGAGTAAATAGATACCAAGCATGTCACGCTTTATAATTGCACGCACTCGTGGAATGGCGTCAAACTACGGTACCTAAAAATCTCCATAGGCGACGCTTTAAATTTTTTTTACAGTTACCAGGTTATCGGAACAGAGGAGGTCTAGTGCTAGAATTATTGCTCTCGCTCTCGCGATCGCGGCGATACCTCACATGTGTGATTTGAACACCGTTTTCATACGCGGGCGCGACTTCCGTATGCGTTTTCTTTGTTGCGCAAGCTCGCGGGGAGGGGGGCGCTTTAAAATTTTTTTTTTTTTTTTTTTCTTATTTATTTTATTTATTTTTATAATATTAAATTGTGTTTTTTTTTTTTTTTACATTTTGATTACTTTTATTGCTGTCACAAGGAATGTAAACATCCCTTGTGACAGTAATGGGTGGTGACAGGTACTCTTTATGGAGGGATCGGGAGTCTAAAAGACCCCCGGTCCCTCCTTTACACTTCAAAGTATTCAGATCGCCGAAAACGGCGATTCTGAATACTGTTTACTTTTTTAAATCCGGCGCCGTTGACATTCGAGAAACCCGGAAGTGACGTCATGACGTCGCTTCCGCGTTTACACATTGCAGACTGAATCAAAGCCGCGTACGGCTTTCATTCAGTCTGCGCCCGGACACAGGACACGTCGGATCGAGGATCGGGTCTCCCGGTGGGACGGGAGGCCCGGTCAGAGCGGCGAGAGGCGGCGGGAGGGGGGGGATGTCCCCTCCCGCTCCTCCGGCATAACAACCGAGCGGCTTTTAGCCGCATCGGTTGTTATGTTTGGAAAGCCAATCGCCGGCTCTAAACAACGGTACCGGGATGATGCCTGCAGCTGCGGGCATCATCCCGGTATAACCCCTGAAACCCGAGGACGCATATCTGCGTCCTGTCGGCGTGAAAGGGTTAATTAAAGAAGTAGAAATCTATGGGAAGATGTCAAATTTTAAAATAAATTACAGTAAATCAGAGGCGATGGGAGTCGCTCTCCCGGAGTTGATTAAAACCGGTTTAGAACACAAATTTAAATGGACGACCAGGGCACTGAATTATTTGGGAACACAAATGCCACCAGACTTAAAGGATACTTTTGAGTTAAATTTGAAACCATTACCGAGTACAGTTAGAACAATGCTGGATGGATGGAGTAGAGGGATGCACTCTTGGTTCGGGAGATCCAATATTTTAAAAATGAGTGTAGTGCCAAAATTCCTCTATCTTTTCCAAGCGCTACCAATTCAGATCCCCATGGCATACTTCAATCAAGTCAGGGCTTTATTTATGAAATTTATATGGGGGAGTAAAAGGCCTAGGATTGGTAGGAAACTATTGATCCTACCCAAGAAGGCTGGTGGAATAGCAGCACCGGATATGCTAAAATACTATCAAGCAGTCCAGCTGGGAAGGATAGCCGATTGGAGCAGACATGGGGATTATAAACTATGGATTACTTTAGAGCAACAAATGAGCCCAGTACCGTTAAATAGGGCAATATGGTGTGATTCAGCATTACCCCTTATAGTTAAAACCCACCCTACGATAGGTCCAACATTATGGACCGGAAATAAAGTATGTTATAATTCAAAATTTTCGACTAAAAACTCCCCCCTCTATCCAATAATAGGAAATCCAGAATTTCAGCCAGGCATGGAGTCTCAAATATTTAAGAAATTAAGAGATAATGGAAGATTTCAAGCCTCTCACTTTCTAGGAGAAAGGGGATGGAAAACAATAGGAGAAATTTCACAAGGGGGATATGAAATCCCGATATGGCAAGCGCGACAATTACGACATTTTTTGGAGACTCTAGGTGGTGCAGAAAAGTACAGACGCCCACTTACAAAGTTTGAGGAGTATTGTGGAGGAGCGGAACCATTGGCTCATATGGTCTCGAAAATGTATACACTGTTGACTGCACCACCGGAAGACTTTAGAATGCCAAGCCTCGCCAAATGGGAGAGAGATTTAGGCCAAACCTTTTCCCCAATACAAAGCCAAAATATCATAAATTTAGCGTTAAACTCCTCAAGATGTACGAAAATACAAGAATTAAATTATAAAATATTAACAAGGTGGTACTATACGCCAGCGCATCTAAATATATTATTTTCTGAAATTTCAGAGAGATGCTGGAGAGGGTGTGGGGAGAAAGGGACAATGTTGCATATATTTTGGGGGTGTCCAATAATACAACAATTTTGGAAAACAGTACGGAGAATTACCCAATCACTTACAGAACACCAGATTCCAGATGACCCCTCATTCTTCCTATTACATCATACAGAAATTTCTTTGAAAAGATATACAGGATCAATGATAGGTCATCTGATAAATGCGGCTAAAAGTTGCATTGCAATAAAATGGAAAGACCCGGAAGCACCTCCAATATCTATGTGGCTTAAAAAAGTAAGGAAAATAGGAATAATGGAGAAACTCTTACCGAGGCCAATAGATAAGAAAGAGCAAAATAAAATATGGGCACCCTGGGAATTATTTGTACAATCAGAAGAAGGTAAAAAGTTACTAGGAGAGTAAGAATAAAGATTAGAGTTTGAGGAAAGAAGGGAAAGGGAGGAGGGAAGGAAAGATGAAATTTCTCGCCGAGGGGGGGACAGCGGAGGGGGGGGGGGGAGGGTTGTTGTCTTATGGGGCTTTGTGTGTGGTGTTTGTTTTTTTGTGTTTTTTTTTTGTCTCCTTCCTCTCCTCTTCCCTCCGTGTCCGTAGGTGTACGCGGATGGAGGAGGAGAAGAGGGGGAGATGGGGGTCTTGAGGAGGGGATAAGGGGGGAGGGAATGAGGGGATAAAATAGGGAAGGCAACGTGATGGAGATAAAAGAGGGAATTTGTCGAATACATAGAGAATATATGGACAATCAGGGAGGAAATGGAACATTTGGGGAAGTTTGAAATTTAGTTAAAAGTTGAAATAGTATTTTGGTTTGTACATCTCCCCTGGGGGGAATGGAAATTGCTTGTGATATAAAATATTATAATTTCCCTCTGCTGTAGACCAGGAATAGTAAAAGAGTTTAAGATAGAGATGTATTATAATGTCCATATATAAATAAGCTGTTGTATTGGATTCTGCATATCCCGTTTTCTTGTGTTTTTCGTGTTGCTTTCTTGTTTATAAAAATAAATAAAAGATAATTATAAAAAAAAAAAATACGCGGGGCGAGGATAGACCGAATGGCAAGGCTTGAAACTAAAGGTGTACCACCTCTCCTTCTAGGTCTATTGCTAACCTTAGGAACTCCTGCGACCCCCCCTGCTATGGGTACATGTAGGTACGCATCCTTGAGGTCCAGGGAAACCATAAAGCAATTTTGCGGAAGGAGGGCCCTGACCGTAAAGATTGCTGGATTGCCTTCCCGCCGCGGTCCATCTGGACACAATAGAGGTCCCCCCACAAGCTGGATGCCGTGCTCGACACGGATTTGGGATGGCTAGATGTGGCGGTAAGTACCTGCCAAAACTTAGGAGGCCCCTGCTCCCCTTAAGATACGGATAGAAGCCACAGTCCCCTGACTGCTCAGCCTGTTCCTAAGCAGTGTCTCCCCACCGGAGGAAACACAATTAACTGAGGTCTGGCAGGGGGAGGAGAGGTTTTAAAGGCTGTGCAGTGTTTCTCAGAGGAAGAGGAGGAGCCTATCTATCTATTGTGGCTGTCCTGAAAGACGAATAGGGAAAAAAAAGTGTTACGTTCAAACTGGTCCACCAAACCCCATCCACCACATGTCGATCTACTCAGTAGTAATGCCCAGAACCAGATATTTGATGATGAGGTTCCTATAAAAGTGCAGTACCCAGAGTCCTGCCCAAAGTGACCCATGACATGACAAAGCTTTACAAAATTCATCCACTAACATTTTTCAGAAAAATCCCCCGCCCCCCAGTTATTTACCCCAGCCCAATATATATATATGTGTGGATGAGTCGCTTGCCAAATTTATGGGCAGGCTGGGCTTCAAGCAAATTATCCCCAGCAAAACGGCCCCTGATAATCTGTGAAAGTTTATAAATTATGTGAAGCAGCCACAGGGTACACCTATGCCTTCATGGTGAACGAAGGCAAGGACATCCAACTGCATAACCCCCCCCCCCCCCAAATCCCAGACTACATAGGATCAAGTGGGAAAGTATTTTGGGACCTCATATCCCCACCACACCCATCACCTGTATGTAAATAACTTCTATACCAGTTAGCCCCTTTTCTGCAACCTTCACAGGAATACTCAGCATGTGGCACCATAAGAACGAACAGGAGAGGCTTTTCCCTCAAAGGCTTATTAGTATGAAGCCAAGAGGGAAAAAGAGTCTACGAAACAAGCTACATGGAAATGCCTAGAAGGAATGGTCCAATCCAAAAAACCAACAAGTAGCCACAAATACAATTCGTTCATGGGGGCGTCTGATCAAATTAGCAAACCCTACTTTCCCACAAGACGAACATACCATTGTTATATTAAAGTAAAATAAAAACATACCACACTTAAAAAAAAAATTGGCCATATACAATTCTTACATAATCTACCGCAACACCACCAAAATACCAACATTTTCCTTAGCTACCAGGAGGAAATCACTGCCGTTATATTCCCGAACGACCTACCAGAAAATATCGATCAGATGTGATTGGGGCCGAAACAACGAATCGATTATGAAATTAATCTATTACATTTTCATAATCGATTAATCGGCCAGTAACATAATGGGGTTGAAAAAAAAAAAAAATTGGAGTGCGCATGCAGAGTTTCCAATATGGGCGCTTGAGCCGGAGCTCAGTCTCACAGCACAGAGGAGACCTCAGGGTTCCCTAGTGGGCGATCCGGGTGCCCTCTTCATCCAGGGAGTCCACCCATATGCAGGTGAATCCAGTTCGCCGGGATCTCGGGCGGCAAGTTGATCGGGCGTACCAAGATGGCCTCCGCGGCCCAGCAGCGCGCCGGTCCAATCTGAACACAGGCAAATGATTGCTCCTGCCACCCTGACGTACACACCGGCTCACCAGAACATACAGCTGCAGCAAATAACTCCCTCCCCAGCCTCCACCGAATCCTTTTTGAGCCTGCCTTTGCAATCTCTGGGCCACCATTACCCTAACAGGGGAGTCCCTTCCCTTCCTCCCCAAACCCTGAGGCTGGTTCCTTCTCTGAGGACCTATTCTTAAAATTATCTTCCCTGCTAGAAAGAGGCCTCGTTTCTAATGCAGCAAAAATTACCAATGACATTAAAGCCGATTTCCAGAACCTGGGCACCAGGATGGAAACTATAGAACATAAGTTGGATCTTACAGTTGCAATGACCAATCAGAATTCAACCCACATCCAGACGCTGCAAGAAAGGCTCGAATCGGCCCTACTTAAGATTGATGAACTTGAATATAGTACAATTGCAGGGTCAGAGGCCTGCCTTAACCACTTAAGGGCCGCCGCATGTACATTTACGTCGGCAGAATGGCACGGACAGGCACATCAACGTACCTGTACGTGGCTGCCTTGACGTGGGTCCGATCGGGACCCCCCCCCCCCATGCGACAGTCCCGGTGGCTGTAGGAGCGATCCGTGCTGAGGGGGCGGCTGTTCGTTTTGTCCGCCCCCTCCGGATCGCTCCCAGGCAATGCTCGCTCTCCCCCTGCAGTGCACTTCCTACTCCTGTGTAAACACAGGAAGAGGGAAGTGATGTGATCTCTGCTCAGTGGTTTTTTCAACCGCCGCTGAGGAGAGATCACATCGTAAGTCTGCACAACACTACACTGACACCAGTACACGCAGGCACATTAACCCCTTGCGATCAGCCAGCCCCCACCCCCCTGTCACAGTGTCACTGAATGCAGTGATCATATATGTACTGATCACTGCATTTAGTGTCAGTGTGAGTGTTAGTGTTAGGTCCAGGGTAGCCCCCGTACCCCCCCCATATAAGGTTTTAACCCCTTGATAACCTCCCTAGTTAACCCTTTCACTCCCTATTGCCAGTGTCACTAAGCGATCATTTTTCTGATCGCTGTATTCGTGTCGCTGTTCCCGCTAGGTAGCTATTTTTTTTTTTTACTAAAGACATGTGGCTAAATAAATTTTGGCCTAAACGTTTGACTAAAAATATTGATTTTTTCAAAAATGGGGCTCTATTTTTGTATATAGCGCAAAAAACAAACAATAAATCGCTGAAGCGATCAAATACCACCAAAAGAAAGCTCTATTTGTGGGAAGAAAAGGACGCAAATTTTGTTTGGGAGCCACGTCGCACAATTGTCTGTTAAAAGCGATGCAGTGCCGAACTGTAAAAAGCCCTTGGGTCATTTGGCAGCATATTGGTCCAGTCCTTAAGTGGTTAATGTTACCCAAGCCACTGTCGAGATAATTAAATCCCTCTTCCCGAACATCCCACAACATCGCCTGAAACTGGACAGGGTTCATAGGGGCCTAGGCCCGTTAAGAAATGACGGGTCCCCCAGAGATGTAATCGCTAAACCGCACTTCTATCTGTTTAAAGAAGAGTTAATGAAGCAATCTAGAGCGATGAAACAAATCGTGAGTCAGGGTCACAACGTTCAAATTTTCGCCGACCTCTCTCCTACGATCCAGAGGAGAAGGGCCCTGAAACCGCTTCTTACAGTCTTGGCCCAGAAGGACATCAAATATTGGTGGACTTTCCCATTTGCCGTTAAATTCCTCTACAATAGCAAACATTACACCTTTGCCAACTTCCCTTATGGTGAGAAGATCCTTTTATCCCTCAAGCTAATTGCCTTGGAAGCGGATATGGACACTTCAAACCCAGCCTATAATGCTGCCAAACGTCCTTCTCCAGCTTAGCCTTCTGACGCCTCTCTGGAACATTCCGAAATCAAAGAAGCAGAAAGATGTTCGCCCGACCCGATTGTCGCCTGCTGACTTTTTACCTCCTTTTTCTTTTTTTTAAATACTGCTTCTAGTCGAAGCAGATTTTAGGAATCTCTCCCTCCTGGTGTCAGGAGCTTCAGCGACTTAATTTTTTTTTTCTGAATAATGAATACTCCCCTTTTTTTTGGGGGGGGGGGATATTTGTTTAGTCAATAATGAGGTTTTAGCTTTGAGAGTACTGTATTCCTTACGAGTCATATACTGTTGTGTCTGTGCCTAACACCAAGTTTTAATGTGTTTTCTGGGCACTCGGAGCAGGGTTTCTAGTATGTGCCTCCACCTACCCCCCGGACTCCTTGGTGTTTGCGGGATAGGTTGTCTGCCCTCTGTGGTGCGGACGCTTGTTGTGGGATCTGGTCTCGAGGGGATTCTCTCCTCCCGAGAAGCCGATCCAAATTCTTTAAAGAGGTTGTCTATGGCCTCTTTGGATCCGTTTCCTTTTTCGTACTTCGTCTTTCCTTTCCCCCCGTCGCTCCTTATATGGATGTTGGGATGCATAACGATGGTTGTTCTCTCTTTCTGGCTCCAGGTATATATTGCATTTCATTCTTCTGCCTTGCCTTTTCGTGACCGTCCTTTACCTGGGAATATGTTTGGTCGGTCTCTCCTTCAGGTAAGTGACACGGGGATGTAAAGCACTCTCTCACCTCCTCTTCATGGCTGACTAAACACACTTAAGATAGCTACCCACAACGCCCAAGGTCTTAATTCTCCCGTCAAACGGAGAAAGATATTTGATAGCTATAAATCCTGTAAACTGGATGTGATCCTGGTGCAGGAGATTCTTTCCCAGGCGGTACAGCCCTAAATTTCTTCACCACATCTTACCCCTGTTCTACTTGGTAAAGGCAGAGGGAAAAATCTAAGGGAGTTGCAGTCTTGTTTTCCAAGAATTGTAAATTTATGGCAGGCTGATTTCAAAGATCCTGAAGGCAGGTTTATCCTAGTTAAGGGGCAGATAGAGGGTCGTGTTTTCCTCGTGTCCTGTTTTCTCCTTTGTGTCCTATTACGCCCCAAACAAAGGGCAACACATTTTTTCAACCAATGTCCACCTTGGGCACCATGTTAGGGGGACCCCCATTTTTGGGGGGGACTCCCAATGTGGTGTTGGATCACGGACTCGACAAATCCAATCCATCCAAAATCTCCCTTACCCGCCCTACAAGAGCTAGTTTGAAATTTGCTAGAATGGTCCATTCTCATGGTCTAGCCGATATTTGGCGGGAACGGAACACGAATGTCAGGGACTTCACCCACTTTTCTAGTCATCAATCCTATGCTATGATGGACCACATTCTCATGTCCACGAACCACCCTTCCACTGTCAGTGGCTCTCAAATCGTAGATACTCCGCTTTCGGATCACTCCATGGTAACAGTAATGATGCGTAAACCCTATCATAGATCTAAACCTTTTCAGTGGCGACTTAACAAATCCATTTATCTGATCCCATTAATGTGGCGGAAATTAATACAGCTTTAGCGAGTATTTCTCTATTAATGTTACTGGGTCAGTTTCGGCAGAGGTTCTCTGGGCGGCTCATTAAGTCAGAGACAAGCTCACGCAACTTTCTTCCAGAATTAAGAGAGAGAAAGAATGGCAGATATTGTCAAACTTGAAAACACTTTGGCATCCCTGAGAGCCCAACATAAGAAAGCCAACTAGTGTTCACTAGTGTCTGGCAAATGTTAGCCCCATGTCACAATTTCTTGATTCCCTTCCTATCCCTAAGCTCTCGGACATTCACAAATCTATTATGGAGGATTCAATTTCGTTGAGAAAACCCTCGAGGTTATTAAAAATTTAAAGAGAAGTTATGCCCCCGGGCCTGATGGACTTTCGGTGCCTTATTATAAAATATTGTCAGAGGTATTGGCCCTTTCCTGACAAAATGCTTTAATTTAATGTTTTCGGGTCAAGCCCTCATCCCTGACTTAAATGCTGCCTTTATTATACAGTTATATATACACCAAAACCTTATAAAAACCCTGAAAAGGTAGGGTACTACAGGCCAATCTCGTTGATTAATAATGATGTAAAGATTCTCACTAAAATCTTAGCGAATAGGCTAAATTCTTTCATTCGCTCTTATATCCACAAAGATCAAGGGGGGGTTTATGCCGAGGAGACAGGGTCTGGACCAAACCAGACGAGCCATAGATATAATCTATGTCTTCCAATCTAATTGGCCAGGGGGTGCCGTTTGTTTCGTTTTTTTTTGGTTCAGAAGCTGCAGAAAAGCATGCAATGCGTTTTTGCGGCAAATTGCATTTTGTAATCTGCCCAACAAATTGGCCCAAATTTTTTTTTTTTTAATGCAATTTTTTAAGGCTATTATCCGATTAATCGGAACAATCAGCCAACTAATCAATTATGAAAATAATCGTTCGTTGCATCCCTAGATGTGATACTGTTTTGCCCATGAAAATAAACCGTGACCGTTTTCGCCGTTGCCATACTTCTCTACATTATCCACAAAAGAGAAGGACTTGGGGGGGGGGGGGGGGGGTTCTCCATCATGCTTACCTAGGTAAATCTGCATCTGTCCCCTGGCACCACTTCACTGAGAGTTTAACAATCGAACATCGCCGATCAGCACTGCCTCCTAGTGCAGTATAACCCTCTGAGGGAGAGGCACATAAACTGACCACGGTGTCAGGGCTCAGCAGCCATGATACGCCATAATCAATTTACAGAGGGGGGGGGGGGAGAGAAACTGGCAAGATCAGCCAGGTTTTTTTTTTTCTCTCCCTACATGGGTCCAAATGACAGGACAAGCACGGTGTCATAAAACATGTTTTTTTTTTTTTTAAAGGGGGGGATGGGGAGCAGGATCCATTTTGTGGACACAACTGCTTTAAGATGTCACAACAGGTGTGGGCCGTGTTCCCAGGGGATTATACGCAATGACCACCGGGCACCCGTAATTGGTTGTGACAGAGCGAGAACCGGGATCTGTGTGCAATCACACAAATACCGGTTCTCTCAGGGGAGAGGAGACCGATCGGTATTCATACTTGGTATGAGCACACGATCGGTCGTCTCCCCTAGTCATTCCCACCCCCCTACAGTTAAAACACACCTAAGGAACAAGTGTATAAAAAAAAATAAAAAAACACTATATACTTGTTTTTTTTATTTTATTTGAACAACAGTCTTATTCTGGTTTACTCCAAAACTGGAAGTAGAGAAAGAGTATACATATAGAGCAAGCACGAAATGAATTAGTAATAGCCAAAAGCATTACCGTCCCTGGTAGAAATAGATATATGTTCCCATATGGGGATGGGGTGTGGGACTATGCAAATGTTGATTTGATGCATCGACTAATTATCAATAGATAAAGAATAATGATGTTGACTCTGGAACCGCAGAGATCTTACACTACAGACAAAGCTTGTATATGTAAAAAAATATAATTTATCACATTTAATACAAACAGAGCTAAAAGAAATGATCATATGAGAGATTGTATTCCACCATAGGTGGTATTGGTGTATACAGTGGGTCCGACATGTTTCGCCCATTTGGGCTTCCTCAGGGACATATATGTGTATACAACAATCTATGAATGAAGAAAATATGAATATAATAAGATACATGATCATACACAATAAGCAAAACAAACTATATTAAAAGACATTGTTGCCATCATATAAGTTTGACGTGCCTAAGTGTCTATCACAGATAGAACAAATGTATCACAAAAAATGTATTTAGCTCACAAAAAATAAATATTATGTTAGAAATACAAGTAATCAAAAAACCAGAGTTAAAAACTTATTTGTATCAGCTGCTACTCCTCAAACATGCATGTATTCAGAGTGCAGTAGTGTACCTCAATGATGATCGCAAACAGGGGCCACAGGTAGGTCTGTCACAGAATTGCCAGGAGGAATGGCACGGTATGGCTGGGTCAGTATAGAGCGTGGGTCCAGAGAAGACTGAGTCCTACCACGGAGCATATGGAGGCAGTTTGAGTTATAGTGAAATGGTGAAGAATGAGTATTATATCACTAAATGAAGTAAAGATCAATTGTGTGATAAAGTAAAAATTTAAGGGAGAGAGTACAGGCTCTTATGTTAAGAAACTGTCAAAAAGAAATGGGAATGTGAAAAAGATATACTTATATATTGTAACCCATGTGTTTACTAGTGTCTGAATTCAAATACAGTAGTATCAGAGAAGACAATGATAAACAAAAGCAATCCTAATTGTATTGCAATAAGTAATGAAATATATGACAAACAAAAGTAGGTCATGTATTGACAGCACATGAAGAAAAAGGTCACATATGAACTTACATATAATGATTGATGTTGACATAAATGGGGCTAGCAAGAGCTTTTGTGAAGTAGACACGCACAGAAGTGTACTAATTGACAGCAAAAGCGCAAGCCAAGTTAGCGATCTAAAAATTAAATATGTAAATATTTATATTTAAGTTGTAGTATATATAGATGTGTGTATATATGCACAGTGCAATATGCACCGCAATCGGAGAATAGGAATAAATGAAAAGAGGTGCATATAATGAAGTACCTCTAATAGTATTTCCTGGTGGGACGGTGTTGATAGGCTATCCAGTCCTCAAAGGGATACAAAAAGGGGAAGCCTGTGCCGCAGCAGACCATACACTGAATGGGATACAGAGGGAAGGATAAACATCCAGAGAAAATCTGTATGTAAAGACATATGCAACAGATTGCACATGGTATGTCAGAATGTGGACAGAGCTGACAAACGGCTAAAGAAAAGACAAAACGATTACCTTAGTGTGGCAACTGGTGTAGTCACAATCAGCCTGTAATGGCCTGAGCAACCTGTGTGTGCTGAGCAGGCTCCCAATATACTCCCCCAGCGCTCTGGCATAGCATACTTCATGACGTGGGAGTGGGCGGATTCAGTGCAGCAGAGGTGTGTGAAAACATTTCCATCGCAGGTCGTGCTAAGCTGCCGCCCATGTCTGGAGTGGGTGTGTAACCACGCCCCAGGGGCGGGATGAAACAACGCAAGTCCATCACAGGGATAGCGTTTAATAGCACGGCGAAGTTAGCACTATATGGGGGATGAGCACAACATCATAGCCTCCGCCATGGTTCAGAGCTGGAACAGCATCTGGTGTTCACTCCTGGGCGCCCAATTGGTGGAACCAACGGGAAAAACAGAACCTCACGCTAGTCTGATCCAGGGATATCGTTCCGTGACGGAATAGCTGTGCAAAATAGTAATGGGAAAACAAATGAAAAATAAACTATTAATGCGAGCACCAAGGAATAGACCAGTGATCTCCGTGCATGTAAAAACGGGGAGACATATAGCAACGGACAAAAAAAGGATTTTTAATAACAGCTTACCTGTAAAATCCTTTTCTTGAAGTACATCACGGGACACAGAGCGCATAGTCATTACATATGGGTTATATGGGTACCTTCAGGTGTGGACACTGGTGTAATCAACTTCACAGGAAGTTCCTCCCTATATAACCCCCTCCCACTAAGAGTGCTTTAGTTTTGTAGCAAGCAATTTCTCTGAGGTTACACAATGTTCCCCAAAAAGAGGGGTGGGAGCTCTGTGTCCCGTGATGTACTTTAAGAAAAGGATTTTACAGGTAAGCTGTTATTAAAAATCCTTTTTTCTTTATCGTACATCACGGGACACAGAGCGCATAGTCATTACATATGGGATGTCCCAAAGCAATGCTCCATGAAGGGAGGGAGACCGTAAGGCCAAAAATAGCCAAACAGAAAATATATCAGGAGGTAAAATATAGCTCCACAAACAGAAAAAAAGGGGGCGTGAACCGGGCCAGAGGATTCTATACTGCTGCCCGTAGGACCGCCTGCCCAAATGCTGCGTCCGTAGCCTTTGCGACGTCCAACTTATAAAATTTAGTAAACGTATGTACGGAAGACCAGGTTGCCGCTTTGCAAACCTGTGCCATAGAGATCTGATGGTGTGCCGCCCAGGAGGCACTCATGGCCCTCGTAGAATGGGCTTTAACTGATAAGGGAGGTGGAACGCGCTTCAGACCATAGGCCTGAAAAATCAGCTGCTTAATCCACCTAGCCAAGGAAGACTTGGCAGCCGGCTGACCCTTCTTGGGGCCATCCGGGAGAACGAAAAGCACATCTGTTTTCCGAATCTTTTCTGTAGCCTTGAGATAGACCCTCATGTCTCGGACCACGTCCAAAGTATGAAGCAGTCTTTCCTCTCTGGACTGGGGAGTAGGAAAGAAGGATGGTAGGACTAGGTCCTGATTCAAGTGAAAACTGGATATGACCTTAGGAAGGAAAGAAGGCTGAGGCCGCAGAACCACTCTGTCCTTATGCAGAATCAGGTACGGTTCCCTGCAAGACAAGGCTGCCAGCTCGGAGACCCTTCTGGCCGAAGCCATAGCCACCAAGAAAAACCAACTTTCGGGTTAGCAGCACAAGAGGGATTTCTGTCAGAGGTTCAAACGGCTGCTTTTGTAAAGCTGACAAGACCAGATTTAAATTCCAGGGGCAGAGGGGAGCTCTTATAGGGGGATTTACATGCAAGACCCCCTGCAAGAAGGTTTTCACAAGCGAATGTGTGGCCAAAGGCCTTTGAAACCATATCGATAAGGCAGACACCTGCCCTTTTAGAGTACTAAGAGCCAACCCATTGTCAACGCCAACCTGGAGGAATCGCAAGATCCTGTCAATAAAAAACTTGCGAGGATGCCCTCCTTGAGACTCGCACCACTCCACATAGGTTCTCCAGACTCTGTAATAGATATTTCTAGAGACTGGCTTTCTAGCCTGAATTAACGTAGATATGACCTGGGCTGAGAGGCCTCTGCCCTTAAGAATTAGGGATTCAGCCGCCAAGCCATCAAATTTAGCTGCTGTGAAGCAGGGTGGTAGATCGGGCCCTGAGACAGCAGATCTGGGCGCAGGGGGAGTGGCCACGGTGCCCCTACTGACATCCTCACGATGAGTGCGTACCAAGCCCTTCTGGGCCAGGCTGGGGCCACCAGGATCACCGGCCTGCGCTCCACCCTGATCCTTCGTAGAAGGCGGGGAATCATCTGTAGTGGAGGGAACGCATACAGGAGAGAAAACTGGTGCCAGGGGCAAACCAACGCATCGGTCCCGTAGGCCGAGGGGTCCCTGGCTCGGTATACAAATTTTTCCAACTTCTTGTTGAATCTTGTTGCCATGATGTCCACATCGGGAACTCCGAATCTTTGGCAAATCTCTTGGAATACCTGGGGGTGAAGAGACCACTCTCCCGGGAGTAACTGTTGACGACTCAAAAAATCTGCTTGAGAATTGTCTATCCCTGGGATGAATACTGCTGAGATGCAGGGTACATGGGCTTCGGCCCATGAAAAAATCAGGTTTACTTCCCTTTGAGCCGCTAGGCTCCTTGTGCCCCCCTGGTGGTTTATGTATGCCACCGCCGTGGCATTGTCGGACTGTATCCTTACTGGCAGACCCTGCAGGGGGAGAGTCCAGGCGACCAGGGCCAACCGAGCAGCTCTGATCTCTAGGACATTGATGGGAAGCAGACTTTCTGCCTCTGACCACTGTCCCTGCTGGGTCCGTTTTCCTAAGATTGCCCCCCCAACCTGTTAGGCTGGCATCTGTGGTTACTATTTTCCACGAGATGGGGCAAAAGGTTTTCCCTTTTGATAATTTTTGAGGGATCAGCCACCAGTACAGGCTGCGCCTGACTCCTTGGGAAAGAACTAATGGACGGTCTAATGCCTGTATGGACTTGTTCCAAGCAGAGAGAATAGCTGCCTGCAGAATTCTGGTATGGATCTGGGCATAGGGCGCTGCTTCGAAGGCGGCCACCATCTTTCCCAGCAGTCGCATGCATAGGCGAATAGTCGGCTTCTTTTTGCCTAAGACTATTTGAATCATTTGAATCAACGACCTGATCTTCTCTTGAGGTAAAAATACCCTCTGGCATTCTGTATCTAACCGAAAGCCTAGATATTCCAACTGTCTTGTGGGTTGTAACCTTGATTTTTCTTGGTTCACAATCCACCCGAACTCTTCTAGATGCCGCACTGTGCGGACTACTGCATGATTGAGGTTGGAAGCTGATCTGTCGATAACCAGGAGATCGTCCAGGTATGCCAGGACCAAGATGCCTTCTGTCCTTAGGACGGCTAGCACCTGGGCTAACACCTTTGTGAATACCCGTGGAGCTGTTGCCAACCCGAAAGGGAGGGCTACGAACTGGTAATGACTTTGATTTATCGTAAAACGAAGAAACTTGTGATGTGCTGGGTAAATCGGCACATGCAGATATGCATCCTTTATGTCTATAGATGCTAGAAAGTCGCCCTGATGCAGGCTGGCTGTCACTGAACGTATGGAGTCCATACGAAAGGTCTGAATCCTTAGAAAGCGATTTAGGCGTTTGAGGTCTAATATAGGCCTGACGTCGCCATTGGGTTTTGGTATAACAAAAAGGTTGGAGTAGAATCCCAGACCCCTTTCTTGGGTTGGTACTTCTACAATTACTCCTTGGAGCAAGAGGCGATCCAACGCCTTTACGAGAGAGGCCCTCTTTAACGGGTCGCTTGGAAGACTTGACCCCTGAAAATGAGGAGGGGGGATTTCTCGAAACTCTAGTTTGTAGCCTGAGGCTACTACGGACCGAAACCAAGAGTCGGGAATTCTGGCCCTCCAGACTTCGGAGAAAAACTGAAGTCTCCCCCCCACCCAAGAGAGTGGGGGCGCCCCTTCATGAATCTGACTTGATGACTGGTTTAGCTGGCTTGCGAGACCAGGGCCTCTTGTTTGCCGCGGCTTGTCCCTGTGGGCGGCTATTAACTGCTGAACGCCCGGGAGGCCGTCGATACTGACGGGAAGTCGAAGGGGCCGAGCCTGCAATGGCCTGTCGTTTAAACGTGGGCCCACGCGGTCTTTTCTTGACCGGTAAGGAAGTACTTTTTCCACTTGATATGGTGTGGATATATTTATCTAGGTCTTCCCCGAATAGTCTTCCCCCATGAAAGGGAAACCCTGCTAAAAGCTTTTTGCAGGGTGCCTCTGCTGACCAGTTCTTTGGCCACAAAAGGCGACGCATGTGAACCATCAGTAGAGATGAACGGGATGCCTGTTGGATGGAGTCCTTAATAGCATCTATTGCAAAGCAGAGAGCCCTAGGGAATTCTGCTAATTCATGAGTATGCTGAGCCGGCATGTCCTTTAATATATGTTTTGCCTGATCCTTCAGGGCCTGACAAACACCAATGGCTGCTACTGCTGGCTGAACCATGGCACCTACTGAGGTGAAAGCTGCTTTCAGTAGGGTCTCGAATTTTTTGTCGACCGGATCCTTGAACATATGGACATTTTCAACCGGACAAGTCAGGGATTTATTCACGCAGGAAATGGCCGCGTCCACTGTAGGGAGTGCCCATTTCTTTACATATTCCTCTTCCATAGGGTAGAGAATCTTTTAGGAGGGACAAAGATTCTATCAGGTCGAGCCCAATCCTGGTAAATCACGTTCCGCAGAAGGGGGTGCATTGGAAAAGACGCACAAGTTAATGGAGCCTTTAAAGAACCCAATGAGGATACCTCCGGGGCTACTAGTTCTGGCACTGGAAGTTTAAAGGCAGTGCGAACCATATCTGTCAAAGACTGGATCCACAGGCTCTCCGCTTGAGAGGCCGAAAAATATTCATCTATAGTGGAATTTTCCCTGTCTGAACCGTCGGGACTTGGGTCTGCCTGATCCCCTTGTGGGTCCCGTTCCTCTGAAGAGGAGACCTCCGCATCTGAAAACCCCACACTGGGTGAGGGGGATCTAGCCCGCTTGCTACTTGGGCAAGGACGGGAAAACAACGCAGTTAACCTTTTCTCTAGCCCACTCATGGTGGCTGCTAGCATTTCTTCCGTCACGTAAACGGGAATGGGTGGATCGGGGGCCGCCTCTGCCCCCAGCACCCCCAATGGCTCTTGTACTATGCCACTCGGTGTCCTAACTGGCGAGGGTGGGGCCGTAGAAGCCTGGCCCAAATCCTCTGACCCCGATGGAGACCCCTTTTGCTTTTTGGCACCTTTAGCAGCCTTGGCTGGTCCAGATCCCTTTGGAGCCATTGTACAACCTTGGGTCACCCCTATAGCCAACACCTGACTGTTGCAGCTAGGAGTAACCAATATGAGGGCAGGTATGAGGAAAATGAAAAAGAACTAATTTCTCTCTTTTTCCCTTTTCTTTTTTTTTTTTTTATTTTTTTTTTTCAAAAAAATTTTTTTTTTTTACCCGCCTGGGAGGTGGCAATACTGAGGAAACCTGTGAGTATTGACACACCAATGCCTGTTAGCCGAAGTCCAAGGTAGACTCAGATACTGCTGGATCTAAGGCTGAGTCCCTTTAAGCAAAAAACTTCCTTTTTTTTTTTTTTTCTGGTCAATAGTGGACACCTAAGTCCTAGACCTGAAGATCCACAAAACCGCCACTAGGTGTCCCTGTGTGGCCAAAAGACCCAGCTGCACGCTCTGTATCCTTTCTTCCTCTGCCTCCAGGAGGGAAAGACCAGCCAGAGAAAAGCCCTTTAAACAGACCCTGACGCTGCTGGCCCGCCCCCCCGACGCACGCCGATGCTATAAAAGGCGGCGTGCACGCGCGCACAATCGCGCGCACCACGCTGAAACCACATGGAGGAAGCAGAGCAGAGGAAACAACATGGACCAGCGTTTAGGCAGCACCAACAGACGCCAGGTAAGCACTAATCTTATTGTAGTGCACACATAGCGAGGAAGCTGTCCCCATGGACTTCCTAAGAAACAGGAGTTTTTACCAGCAATTTCCTCTTAAAAACATGTGGGGTTGCAGTATCAGTGTTAACAGGCAGACCTGGGGTGAGTAGCAAATATATAACTTACACAAGTATACATATATCTAAATGTTATCTGGGTAAACATTAGTATCCCATCCTGCCTACACAGACATAGTGGAGATAGTGGCTGATGCACAAGCATACTGTTAGCCAACCCAGAACCCCCAGGGGGATACCTACTGTCGATCCAAGTCCCCCAGGTTCCCTCTTACCTGCTCCACGCCGCAGGGTATTGCAAAATGCAAGAGGCCCAATCTTCCCCCATCTCCGTGGGTATTGTCTTGGACCTTCAGGGACCGGGGTCCTGTGTTAAGGAACCCACACCCCTGGACCTATATAGCATCCTGGCATCAGTAGCGTTTAGTTCTTGGAAGAGACTAAGGCACTGGAGCCCAGAATCCAGCCCTCCAAGGAGAGGCATTATAGGCAAAACCCCACTCCAGCAGGGCCCGGGTACCGTACACCTTGGCTTTGAAGCACTTCGGACGGATCCGGCTAGCTATCCTGGGTCCCGAGACCTCCGAGGGACAGCTAGACGTGACCAACACCTAAGACACTGGCGAAAAAACTAAAGCACTCTCAGTGGGAGGGGGTTATATAGGGAGGAACTTCCTGTGAAGTTGATTACACCAGTGTCCACACCTGAAGGTACCCATATAACCCATATGTAATGACTATGCGCTCTGTGTCCCGTGATGTACGATAAAGAAATAAGGATAAAAAAATATAAGTATCACAATGCAGCGAATATGAATATAGAGTATAAAAAATTAAGGTTACATGGTTCCCAAGAAAGGGGTATCAAAGATGCAATGTATATGCATCCTGTAATGGTGACACCCCCTTTACAAAGGAAAGCATGTTAGCCCATTCTTTACAATTAGTTTTTAAGTGTTACTGTAAAAAGCATATAGACAACGCTTCTTCGTGAGAAAATCCTACTAATGAAGACTGAGAATGGGATAGATTATATATATATATATATACACACACACACACACACACACACACACACACCCCCTACAGTCCTTACAAAATATGAAGGAGGCTTGGTGCTTAGAAAACAATAGTCCACTGGATGTAGATCGAATTGGACTAATGGATGGGTGGCCACATTGCACCCAATGAGAGAGGGGGTGAGGTTGACAAACACCTTTTACAACTAGAAGCCCGATGGATCTTCACCCTTAGGGCTACTGTATATCCAGGCCTTAATGATAGCATGAGTTATAAACCTTTTCTTTAGTTAACTCATTTTTAATTCATTTTACATATAGCTTACAATTTGCAACAGGTGACCGCCACTGTGGATGCCTCCACTAGTCTGTACCATGACCATTCACTTACTCATACATGTTATTTTAGATCTTAACTTTTGAGCCAACCACCACTCCACGTTATGAGCCTTACCCCAACATGGCGGCTCCCCTGACATCTGCCATTATGTGGCCCCATTTTTTCACACCGTGGGCCACCCATCCGTTGGTCCAATTCGGACTAGATCCAATGTTTTCTAAGCACCAAGCCTCCTTCATATTTTGTTAGGACTGTAGGCTTGGTTATATATATATATATATATATATATATATATATATATATATATATATATATATATATATATATATATAGTAAACGTTGGGGGTAATTAACTCTTGTGGCAGATGCGTTTTTTGAGTCAACACCAAACAGGCATATGATGTTAAGGGCCTGGTAGCCCATGTTTATTAAAGGAGAAAAAAGAAACAAAAGTCCATTCAGGAATCCCACGCAGGGGTTTAAACGTTATCCAAAGATAAATGAAAATACCAGCCCACCTGGCTACTCTTTAACAGCACTGCGGCTACAGGTACTGGTTCCTCAAACCATCACCTCCTCCAGACCCACAGTCCTGGATGCCCAAGCTTTGGGCTTCTTAAACGCACACAGCTTGAAGTCCCTTAATGCACACAGCTTTGAAGTCCCTTAATGCACACAGCTTTAGGCTTCTTGGGCGCACACAGCTTTGAAGCCCTTCAACGCACACAGCGTTTGTCCTCACACAGAGACACTCACCAGCAGCCACTGCTCCAACTCCACCTTCCTCTTCATCTGCTCTCCCCAGCCCTTCCTTTAATGAGCTGTCTGCACCTGGGAAGGCAGCTTGCAGGCCATCTTAAAAACCTGGACACAGGTTGGAGATCCCGTGTAGCAATAGGAAAAATATGAGAAAACTGCCAGCGCAGTTTTCTCTGTTTTTAAATTTACCCTCTGCAATCTGGCTATATGCAGACCGTGTGTCCATTTCATATCACTTTTATAGTGACAGAGCCACGCTCTGCCACAATATATATATATATATATATATATATATATATATATATATATATATATATATATATATAAGAGAGATGGAACCAAGCCTACAGTCCTTACAGGCTGATTGTGACTACACCAGTTGCCACACTAAGGTAATCGTTTTGTCTTTTCTTTAGCCGTTTGTCAGCTCTGTCCACATTCTGACATACCATGTGCAATCTGTTGCATAGGTCTTTACATATGGATTTTCTCTGGATGTTTATCCTTCCCTCTGTATCCCATTCAGTGTATGGTCTGCTGCGGCACAGGCTTCCCCTTTTTGTATCCCTTTGAGGACTGGATAGCCTATCAACACCGTCCCATCAGGAAATACTATTAGAGGTACTTCATTATATGCACTAGGGTTGTCCCGATACCACTTTTTTAGGACCGAGTACAAGTACCGATACTTTTTTTTAAACGTGTCCCCAAATGCAGCCATGTCCCCCCACATATTGCAGCCATGTATGTCCCCCACATATTGCAGCCATGTATGTCCCCCCCATATTGCAGCCATGTCATGTCCCCCCCATATTGCAGCCATGTCATGTCCCCCCACATATGCAGCCATGTCATGTCCCCCCACATATTGCAGCCATGTCATGTCCCCCCACATAGTGCAGCCATGTCATGTCCCCCCACATAGTGCAGCCATGTCATGTCCCCACATAGTGCAGCCATGTCATGTCCCCCCACATAGTGCAGCCATGTCATGTCCCCCCCATATTGCAGCCATGTCATGTCCCCCCACATAGTGCAGCCATGTCATGTCCCCCCACATAGTGCAGCCATGTCATGTCCCCCCACATAGTGCAGCCATGTCATGTCCCCCCACATAGTGCAGCCATGTCCCCCCACATAGTGCAGCCATGTCATGTCCCCCCACATAGTGCAGCCATGTCCCCCCACATAGTGCAGCCATGTCCCCCCACATAGTGCAGCCATGTCCCCCCACATAGTGCAGCCATGTCCCCCCACATAGTGCAGCCATGTCCCCCCACATAGTGCAGCCATGTCCCCCCACATAGTGCAGCCATGTCCCCCCACAGCCATGTCCCCCCACATAGTGCAGCCATGTCCCCCCACATAGTGCAGCCATGTCCCCCCACATAGTGCAGCCATGTCATGTCCCCCCACATAGTGCAGCCATGTCATGTCCCCCCACATAGTGCAGCCATGTCATGTCCCCCCACATAGTGCAGCCATGTCATGTCCCCCCACATAGTGCAGCCATGTCATGTCCCCCCACATAGTGCAGCCCATGTCCCCCCACATAGTGCAGCAGCCATGTCCCCCCACATAGTGCAGCCATGTCCCCCCACATAGTGCAGCCATGTCCCCCCACATAGTGCAGCCATGTCCCCCCACATAGTGCAGCCATGTCCCCCCACATAGTGCAGCCATGTCCCCCCACATAGTGCAGCCATGTCCCCCCACATAGTGCAGTCATGTCCCCCCACATAGTGCAGTCATGTCCCCCCACATAGTGCAGCCATGTCATGTCCCCCCACATAGTGCAGCATGTCATGTCCCCCCACATAGTGCAGCCATGTCATGTCCCCCCACATAGTGCAGCCATGTCATGTCCCCCCACATAGTGCAGCCATGTCATGTCCCCCCACATAGTGCAGCCATGTCATGTCCCCCCACATAGTGCAGCCATGTCATGTCCCCCCACATAGTGCAGCCATGTCATGTCCCCCCACATATGCAGCCATGTCATGTCCCCCCACATATGCAGCCATGTCATGTCCCCCCACATATGCAGCCATGTCATGTCCCCCCACATATGCAGCCATGTCATGTCCTGTGCCCCATATTGCAGCCATGTCATGTCCTGTGCCCCATATTGCAGCCATGTCATGTCCCCCATACCTCCGCCGCCGTCGCTGCTGCAGCCTGCAGGGTTAATCCCCGTGCAACACATACCCGCGGCGCCATGTATAGACACGCGATTGGACGGATCCGTCCAATCGCGAGCAAGGGGGGAGTGTCTATGCAGGTATCCGTGTATAGACACTCCCCCCTTGCTCGCGATTGGACGGATCTGTCCAATCGCGTGTCTATACATGGCGCCGCGGGTATTACAATTTTACACGGGGACTAGCGGCGGACGGCGGCGGGCGGCGTGCGACATACGTGGTGCGGTATGCGGCGAGCGGGGAAGTATTCTATTTTGGTATCGGGGGTATTTGGGGGAGTACAAGTACTCCCGCAAATACTCGGAATCGGTCCCGATACCAAAACTGGTATCGGGACAACCCTAATATGCACCTCTTTTCATTTATTCCTATTCTCTGATTGCGATGCATATTGCACTGTGCATATATACACACACACACACACACACACACACATCTATATATACACTACAACTTAAAAATAAATATTTACATATTTCATTTTAGATCGCTAACTTGGCTTGCGCTTTTGCTGTTAATTAGTACATTGCTGTGAGTGTCTACTTCACAGAAGCTCTTGCTAGCCCCATTTATGTCAACGTCAATCAGTATATGCAAGTTCACATGTGACCTTTTTCTTCATGTGCTGTCAATACATGACCTACTTTGTCATATATTTCATTACTTATTGCAATACAATTAGGATTGCTTTTGTTTATCATTGTCTTCTCTGATACTATTTGAATTCAGACACTAGTAAAACACATGGGTTACAATATATAAGTATATATCTTATAATTTAATATTTCTATTCACATTCCCATTTCTTTTTGACAGTTTCTTAACATAAGAGCCTGTACTCTCTCCCCTAAATTTTACTTTATCACACAATTGATGTTCTTTACTTCATTTAGTGATATAATACTCATTCTTCACCATTTCACTATAACTCCAACTGCCTCCATATGCTCCATGGTAGGACTCACGGTCTTCTCGGGACCCGTGCTCTATACTGACCCAGCCATACTGTGCCATTCCTCCTGGCAATTCTGTGACGGACCTACCTGTGCACTCTGAATACATGCATGTTTGGAGAGTAGCAGCTGATACAAATAAGTTTAACTCTAGTTTTTTGATTACTTGTATTTCTAACATAATATTTCTTGTCTTTGTGAGCTAAATACATTTTTTGTGATACATTTGTTATTCTATCTGTGATAGACACTTAGGCACGTCAAACTTATATGATGGCAACAATGTCTTTAATATAGTTTGTTTTGCTTATTGTGTATGATCATGTATCTCATTATTTTCTTCATTCATAGATGGTTGTATACACATATATGTCCCTGAGGAAGCCCGAATGGGCGAAACATGTCGGACCCACTGTATACACTAATACCTAATTCCACCTATGGTGAAATACAATCTCTCATATGATCATTTCTTTTAGCTCTGTTTGTATTAAATGTGATAAATTATTAAAATTATATTTTTTTACATATACAAGCTTTGTCTGTAGTGTAGGATCTCTGCGATTCCAGAGTCAACATCATTATTCTTTATCTATTGATCATTAGTCGATACATCCAATCAGCATTCGCATAGTCCCACACCCCATCCCTTTATTGGGAATATATATCCAAAACTGGAAGGTTCATAGAAATACTGTTACCGGGAAGTTTAACGTAGGTTTTCTCCCATCAATTTTACCTGAAGGTGCTCGTACCCAGTTACATTATGTACACCTAGGATAGAATCCAGACAGCACTATACTCTGACCGCTTCCTATTTTACTTCTCTCTTCTACTATTCTTTTTGCTTCTCTCAATCTCTCCTTTCTCGATAAATAGAAAAAGAAGGGGCCTGGGCTCATGGGCTCTGACATCCATCATCGTTAAAAATTAGCACATACCCACCCTCATCTAGGAGGACCTCCCTGTCATGGTTGAAACTTTGATATAATAAAGTCAACGGGACAATGACCTGGGGTGTTTGTCACCTTACAGACAAGTTTTAATGTGTGTTCCCCCTATATGGGGTATGACTGCTAGATCGGTTGTATTAGTTATGCCACTACGTACCAAGATTTGTATCAGAGCTATGGTTATATCTTCAGCTGTTATATGTGGTGTGTCCGGCCATGTGGGCCCTGTCCGTTATAAATAAAAAAATAAAAAAGTATATGAATGAATATGAAGTATACCGAATCAAAAAACTAAACGGCCCTTTGCGCTCTCCAAATAGGCAGCAGCTGAAAAAAAAAGCATAGAAGTGAACGTGTCCCATAGGAAACCATGTAAATGAACTGTACAGCGTTTCTGCAAAAAGCAACAAAAAAAAAAAAAAAAGTGTGACCCAGGCCCGATATGTTTAGTAACATAATGGGATTAAAAACAAAATTTGTACAAAAAGAGCAAATAATCGCTACTGTAAGGGGTTCATTTTTTACTGTGGGACCGTGAAAGCAATATTTACAGTAGCAATTTGCTCTTTTTGGACCATAAAGGGATAATTAATTTTTTAACCCCATTATGTTACTGGCCGATTAATCGATTATGAAAATAGTAATCGATTAATTTCATATTTGATTAGGTGTTTCGGGCCTACATGCGATTGCAATTATAAATAAAAAAAATTAACAAAGATGTCAAACAAACTTGTTGTGAATACTTTCTGGACGCACTGTACAGGAATATGGTAATTGGGAATGGAAAAAAATAACAGGTTTTTTAAAACCACTTACCTGTAAAAATCCTTTTCTTGGAGTACACCACAGGACACAGAGCCATTCTTCACATAATGGGTTAAGGGTCACCAGCAGTGACTGGACACTGGCACAACCAATTGAAGACAGTTCCCCCTCCACAAAACCCCTCCCATCTGGAAAGTACATCCGTTTTGTAGCAAGCAATAAGGTTCCCATAAGAAGGGGGGGGGTGGAACCTCTGTGTCCCACGGTGTACTCCAAGAAAAGGATTTTAAAAGGTAAGCCGTTTTAAAAATTGTTTTCTTTATCGTACACCACGGGACACAGAGCCATTCTTTACATCAGGGGTCCTCAAATTATGGTCCTCCAGTTCAGGAACTACAGATCCCATCATGCTTAGTCATGTCTGTAAATGTCAGAGTTTTACAGTGCCTCATGGGACTTGTAGTTCAACAGCTGGAGGGCCGTAGTTTGAAGATCCCTGCTTGACGTCCCAGAGCAATGCTCAATGAAGGGTGGGAGACACAGATCAAGCAGGCTGCTACAGACAAAAAAAAACTATACTGCTGTCGCCCAAAGGCAGCATCCTCATGTCCTTTCACATCCATTTGATAGAATTTGGAAAACGTGTGGATTGAAAACCAAGTTGCAGCTTTATAGATTTGAGCCAACGAAGCCTGGTGATGCACTGCCCATGAAGCACTTATCGCCCTGGTAGAGTGCGCCTTAACAGAAAAGAGGAGTCCTGTTCTTTAAACCATAGTCTTAAATAATTGTTTCGAATCCACCTGGAGATAGTGGATTTTGATGCCAATTGTCCCTTCTTGGGACCATCTGGCAAAATAAAACATCTGTTTTGGGTATCTGAACGGTTGCCTGCAGATAAACCTTTACTGCTCTCACTAGATCTAGGGAGTGCAATCATTTTTCTTCCGCTGTCTTTGCAAGAAAGAGCTGCTAATTCAGAATCTCTTCTAGCAGAGCAGATAGCAATAAAAAACAAAACAAAAAAAAAACTATTTCTTGCTTAAAAGGGATCAGCGGAATCTGGTTCAAAAGGTTGCCTTTGTAACACTGACAATACCAAATTCAAATCCCATTGGCACAATGGAGACTTGACTGGCGGATTGATTCAGTAACCCTTCAATGAAAGCCCGAACTAGGGAATGAGATGCCAGCGGTCTTTGAAACAAGACAGAGCCGATATTTGACCCTTGATGCTACCAAGGGCTAATTTCATATCCACTCCTAACTGGCAAAAGGCGAGAATCCTACTTATGTCATATTTCTGAGGATTCCATTTCTTGGTTTCACACCAGGAAACATTCCAGACTCTATTTGTAGATAAGCTTGGCTTTCTAGCATTAAGGAGTGTAGAAAGAACTGGACCCGAGATCCTTCGCTTCCTCAAAATATGGGTCTCAGCAGCCAGACCGTCAAATTTAGCTTTTGTAAGCAAGGATAGAACACAGGACCCTGCGACAGCAGGTCGTGATGTAGTGGAAGCTTTCAAAGTATTCCTACCGACATTGTTTTGATCTCGGCATACCAGGGCCTTCTGGGCCAATTTGGGAGCACTAGGATTACAGGAATTCTTTCCTTCTTGATCCTGCAAAGTATCCCCTTTACGATCGGAGGAAACGCATAGATCAGTGAGAGCCGATTCCAAGGATCTATTAGAGCATCTGATCCGCAGGCTAGAAAATTTCTTGTCCTGGATACAAAGTTGTCCAACTTCATGTTGAACCTGGAAGCTAGCAGGTGCACATCCGGGGGTCGCGCCGCTCTCCCCCCATATCTGGCATATTAGCTGAAAGTAGAGCTGGGGAAATTAAATTCCTTGATTTTTCTGATCGTTCAAAATCCTTGACATCACCGGACAGCCTGAAAAGTGAGACTTACCCTGCTGGATGCGAACAAACTGCACCCATTGGATTGAGGTACCTTTGCATCTGTGGAGCAGGAGGATGCATCAGGCTCCATCAGGGGAAGGGGGGGGGGGGGAAGGGGGCAAAAACAACAAACGTTTTTCCGTTCTAAGCAGTTTTGTGCAGACAATTCTTTGTGTATCGGCACCATTTGTTCCGTGCGAAAGACTGTAAAGTTCTTCAGGGTATATTGTCAAAACGCGATCATGTCTGCTTCCAGAAAATGTAAACACTCTGGTATGTCTGCGTGACTGGCTAAAGTGATGCCTACATGCCTATTATAAAGTGACTGACAGTCAATATACTAGATAAAGTTTGTTTAACTTTAATTATAAAACTTAAAGTATTTCTTAAAGTTTAATAAAAAATAAATTACTTGCGCCAGTGCTACAGTTTGAATTTAAAACATATTTGTGTGAACAGTGAAGTTAAGTCATGGATTGTGGAAACTAACTAGTGTCGGGTGATTGTATACAGTGTATACCACATTTACCACTGACTAATGCAGAGTTGCAATGCAAGGAGATCAGCTAAAAGTAGTTGGATCTGTATGTGTGTTATAATTAATCGAAATTAGTCGATTAATCGAACACGAAAATTTTAATCAGCAACAGCCCTACCTGAAAGACATCGGAGTGGAGAGAACTCTCCTGGCAACAGCTGCTGGCGACTCAATCCGCTTGCCAGTTTTCTACCCCCGGAATGAAGATGGCAGAAAGACAACGAACATGATCTTGCGCCCATGCCAAAATCCAATTCACCTCCTTCTGAGCACCTTGACTCCTTGGTGATTAATGTAAGCTACTGCAGAAGCATTGTCGGATTGAATACGAACTGGGTGGCCCTGTAACCTGTGTCCAGGTATAGGTATACTGCCCGCATCTCCAGTATATTGATGGGCAGACTCTAGTCGGTCTTGGCCTAGGTTCCCTGGGCTGAAGCTTCTTCTTAGACTGCTCCCCAGCCCATTAGGCTGGCATTTGTAGACACCACCTTCCAGGTGACTGGGAGAAAGGATTTCCTTTTCCACAAGTTCTTGGTCTAACTCATTAACTGAAGCTTTGGCGCACTTGGGGGAGACAGGTGCATGGGTAAATCCAGAGCTAGGATCTTCCAGTTTCAGGTGGATAAAATACTGCCTTGAAGTAGTCTCGAATGAAACTGGGTGTAAAGGCACAGCCTCGAAAAAGGATACCATCTTCCCCAATAGCCTCATGCAAAAGGGAATAGACAGTGTTTTCTTTGCCTTGACCTTGTGAATCAGGTCCTTCAAATCTATCTTCGATTCTGGCAGGAATACCCTGCTTTGGGCTGTGTCTATGATCATGCCCAAATACTCTACTCTTCTTTGGGCTTGTAGAGAGGATTTTTGTAGGTTTACAATCCAACCTAAATGCTCCAGGTAATTTACTGTAGTGAAAACAGTGTGATCTAATCCTGACTGACAGATCTATCACAAGTAGGTTGTCTAGATAGGCTGTTATCGCTATGCCTCGTGCCCTTAGATTTGCCAACAGAGGGGCTAGTACCTTCGTAAAGACCCGGGGCGCAGTAGCCACACCAAAGGGCAGAGCCACAAACTGGAAGTGGCGATGCTCTACCGCAAACATTAAGAACTTTTGGTTGAGTGGGATGGATAGGCACATGTAAATAGGTGTCCTTGATGTCCATCGATGCCATGAATTCTCTGTAGGGTGACAACCATTGATCGAATAGTTTCCATTCGGAAATGGCGAATGTTCAGAAACTGATTCAGAGATCTTAGATCCAGGATTAGTCCGACGTCTCCATTTGGTTTTGGGATCACAAAGAGGTTTGAATAAAAACCTAAACCTTGCTCCTTTAGGGGTACTTCTGTGATCACCCCTTGAGATAGCAAGTGATCCAATCCTTTTTGAAGAAGGATGCCCTTTTTAGTGGATCCTTGAGCTTTGGAACTGAGAAGATGGGACCTCTCGAAATTCCAGCTTGTACCCTAGGGATACTGTGGATACTACCCACTTTGTCTGCCATGCCGCTGAAAATTAGCGTAGCGATTCTTCCTTCTAAGTTTTCCAGGGCTGCAGTCAAAGTGTCCTCGGTGACATATGCAGGTCCAGGTGCCACCGGAGAAGTTGTTACTCCCGATAGTAGCAATGGCTCCTCCTGTATAGGTACGTCAAAATTTACAGGAGAGGAAGGTACCAAGCAGGCACAGCTAGAGCCCCCTGTCTCAGGCGGCGCTGCTTTCTTGTCTTTCTTAGTCCATGAATTCCTTCTAAGGGAAGACATATTAACAAGCCAAGGTACCACAACGCATATACTACTGTGCTCAATTTAGCAATCTACATATAGTATGCAACTTAAACACAGTTTCATGCAAGGATTAGGTGTGTCTCTTGGGAGTACCCCCACCAACCACATAGAGCTTATGTGCCCCCAAAATGCTGCCGTGTCTCAAGTAAGCATCTGCTGGCTCTGGGTCCCTTAACCAATTAAGACCCGGACCAAAATGCAGGTAAAGGACCTGGCCAGTTTTTGCGATTCGGCACTGCGTCGCTTTAACTGACAATTGCGCGTTCGTGCGACGTGGCTCCCAAACAAAATTGGCGTCCTTTTTAACCCACAAATAGAGCTTTCTTTTGGTGATATTTGATCACCTCTGCGGTTTTTATTTTTTGCGCTATAAACAAAATTAGAGCAACAATTTCGAAAAAAAATTTTTTTTATATTTTTTCCTTTTTGCTATAATAAATATCCCCCAAAAATATATATTAAAAAAAAGTTTTCCTCAGTTTAGGCCGATATGTATTTTTCTACCTATTTTTGGTAAAAAAAAATCCCAATAAGCGTTTATCGATTGGTTTGCGCAAAATTTATAGTGTTTACAAAATAGGGGATAGTTTTATTGCATTTTTATTAGTATTTTTTTTTTTTTTTACTAATGGAGATCAGCGATTTTTTGTGACCCCGACATTATTGCGGACACAGCGGACAATTTTGACACATTTTTGGGACAATTGTCATTTTCACAGAAAAAAAAATGCATTGTTTACTGTAAAAATGACAATGCAGTTTGGGAGTTAACCACTAGGGGGCGCTGAAGGGGTAAGTGTGACCTCAGTGTTTCTAACTGTAGGGGGGCTAGGCGTGACGTCATTGATTGTGCTTCCCTATATCAGGGAACACACGATCAATGACAGCGCCACAGTGAAGAACGGGGAAGCTGTGTTTACACACAGCTCTCCTTCTTCAGTTCCGGGGACCGATCGCGGGACTCCAGTGGCGATCGGGTCCGCGGAGCTTTGGACCGGGGCGCCCGCAACCCACGGCTTGGCAGTTAGAGGACGTACAGGTATGTGCTTGTGCCCAGCCGTGCCATTCTGCTGACGTATATGTGCAGGAGGCGGTCTTTAAGTGGTTAATGGGTTCTGTAATGAGTGCCATCTTTCGAATTACCTCATGAGCACAGCAGGGGTACAAACCCAGGAACTTGGCACAGGGATGGTGGGAAAACCGAATAATGAGCACAGCGGGTGTACAGACCGGGGAAGTCAGCACAGGGATGGTGGGAACCCCTCATGAGCACAGCAGGGGTACAAATCCAGAAGACAGCACAGGGATGGTGGGAGCCCCTCATAATGAGCACAGCAGGGGTACAAACCCAGGAACACAGCACAGGGATGGTGGGAGCCCCCTCATAATGAGCACAGCACAGGGATGGTGGGAGCCCCCTCATAATGAGCACAGCACAGGGATGGTGGGAGCCCCTCAAGCACAGTAGGGGTACAAATCCAGAAGACAGCACAGGGATGGTGGGAACCCCTCATAATGAGCACAGCAGATACAATTAGTCCTCTTTAAGCGTGCAGCTTTTTAAATTCATCATAACGTATGTTGGTAACTGTTACGAACAGTGACCGAATCTAACGAAAATTCGTACAAATCCGAATTGCATTTCGAGCACGAAATGGCTAATGCAAAGCGGAACTAAATGAAATAATTTATTGACGGCGCACGTGTCTAATATATATACAGGGAGTGCAGAATTATTAGGCAAGTTGTATTTGAGGATTAATTTTATTATTGAACAACCACCATGTTCTCAATGAACCCAAAAAACTA
The DNA here is from genome assembly GCA_029574335.1 of Rana kukunoris. NCBI lineage: Eukaryota > Metazoa > Chordata > Amphibia > Anura > Ranidae > Rana > Rana kukunoris. The sequence continues at coordinate 74,212,870 of CM056054.1, read as the reverse complement.
ATTAATATCAAAGCTGAATATTTTTGGAAGTAGTTTTTAGTTTGTTTTTAGTTTTAGCTATTTTAGGGGGATATCTGTGTGTGCAGGTGACTATTACTGTGCATAATTATTAGGCAACTTAACAAAAAACAAATATATACCCATTTCAATTAATTATTTTTACCAGTGAAACCAATATAACATCTCAACATTCACAAATATACATTTCTGACATTCAAAAACAAATCAGTGAGCAATATAGCCACCTTTCTTTGCAAGGACCTCAAAAGCCTGCCATCCATGGATTCTGTCAGTGTTTTGATCTGTTCACCATCAACATTGCGTGCAGCAGCAACCACAGCCTCCCAGACACTGTTCAGAGAGGTGTACTGTTTCCCCTCCTTGTAAATCTCACATTTGATGATGGACCACAGGTTCTCAATGGGGTTCAGATCAGGTGAACAAGGAGGCCATGTCATTCGTTTTTCTTCTTTTATACCCTTTCTTGCCAGCCACGCTGTGGAGTACTTGGACGCGTGTGATGGAGCATTGTCCTGCATGAAAATCATGTTTTTCTTGAAGGATGCAGACTTCTTCCTGTACCACTGCTTGAAGGTGTCGTCTTCCAGAAACTGGCAGTAGGACTGGGAGTTGAGCTTGACTCCATCCTCAACCCGAAAAGGCCCCACAAGCTCATCTTTGATGATACCAGCCCAAACCAGTACTCCACCTTGCTGGCGTCTGAGTCGGACTGGAGCTCTCTGCCCTTTACCAATCCAGCCACGGGCCCATCCGTCTGGCCCATCAAGACTCACTCTCATTTCATCAGTCCATAAAACCTTAGAAAAATCAGTCTTGAGATATTTCTTGGCCCAGTCTTGACGTTTCAGCTTGTGTGTCTTGTTCAGTGGTGGTCGTCTTTCAGCCTTTCTTACCTTGGCCATGTCTCTGAGTATTGCACACCTTGTGCTTTTGGGCACTCCAGTGATGTTGCAGCTCTGAAATATGGCCAAACTGGTGGCAAGTGGCATCTTGGCAGCTGCACGCTTGACTTTTCTCAGTTCATGGGCAGTTATTTTGCGCCTTGGTATTTCCACACGCTTCTTGCGACTCTGTTGACTATTTTGAATGAAACGCTTGATTGTTCGATGATCACGCTTCAGAAGCTTTGCAATTTTAAGAGTGCTGCATCCCTCTGCAAGATATCTCACTATTTTTGACTTTTCTGAGCCTGTCAAGTCCTTCTTTTGACCCATTTTGCCAAAGGAAAGGAAGTTGCCTAATAATTATGCACACCTGATATAGGGTGTTGATGTCATTAGACCACACCCCTTCTCATTACAGAGATGCACATCACCTAATATGCTTAATTGGTAGTAGGCTTTCGAGCCTAAACAGCTTGGAGTAAGACAACATGCATAAAGAGGATGAAGTGGTCAAAATACTAATTTGCCTAATAATTCTGCACTCCCTGTACATACATACAAAAGATAGATATAGATAATCTTGTTATGTAGATATATCTGCACAGAAACAAATGATTTAGTATATTTACTGGTTCCTGGAGGGAGGAGGGGAGGAGAGGTTTGCATAGATAAGGGGCGGCAACTTCCTCCGACACTCCTGTTTCTATGCAAACCTGACCTGAAACCTCGTGCAGCACCGAGCATGTGCGAGATCTGCAAGGCTGAAATCCAGGAAGTAATACAGTCTGGCTTCAGATGCCCACGGTCTAATGCTAGTTTATAAAACTTTCAAAATGCCGTAATAACCTAAAAAACAGACCTTAGTTTACAGACTAACTTTACTAGAATACATTAAGCGTGTGTATTATAGGGGTATTTTTATTTAACCACTTAAGGACCCGCTCATGTACATTTACGTCGGTACTTTAAAGATGGATATCTCGGTAACGGCAGCAGCTGCTGCCACAACCGAGATATCCATCTTTAGTGTGAGCGGTCCTGTACACGATAACGGCGGTCTCCGCGGCGGATTCACCGCGAGATCGCCGTTATCGGTGGCAGGAGAGGGGGCCCCCCCTCCCGCCGCTTACCGTAGTCAGTTTCGGCAGAGGCGATTGGGTCTGTTCGGCGGCTGACTGGGGATGTGAGCGAGGAAAAACAAAAAAAAAAAATGTCCTTCACCCGTCCCCATAGCTCTGCTGGGCGGAAGTGACGTCAAAACGTCAGTCCCGCCCAGCATCTTAAAGAAACTTTTGACCCCAGATCTCATATTTAAGAGGACCTGTCATGCTTTTTTCTATTACAAGGGATGTTTACATTCCTTGTAATAAGAATAAAAGTGATCACATTTTTTTCTTTTTCAGTGTAAAAAGTAATAAAATAAATAACAAAAAAATTTTTTTTTAAAGCGCCCCGTCCCGACGAGCTCACGCAGAAGCATACGCAAGTAGCGCCTGCATATGAAATCACACAAGTGAGGTATCGCCGCGATCGTTGGAGCAAAAGCAATAATTCTAGCCCTAGACCTCCTCTATCTCAAAAAATGCAACCTATAGAATTTTTTTTTTAAACGTCGCCTATCGAGATTTTTAAAGGGTAAAAGTTTGACGCCATGCCACGAGCGGGCGCAATTTTTAAGCGCGACATGTTGGGTATCATTTTACTCGGCGTAACATTATCTTTCACAATATATAAAAAAATTGGGCCAAATTTATTTTTGTCTTATTGCCTACAAACCCCAGAATGCAGCGCGGGCCGGCAGTTACCGGCCTGCGCTGCATTCTGGGGTTTGTAGGCAGAGGCAGGGCGCGCAGCACGTCGGGGGACGTTTTTTTTTTTACAGTGTAGGATGTCGGCAGCGGCGGCCACCGTTTGGCTGTTACAGGCCCGCTGGTTGGCTGCCGACTTCCTTAAAACAAAAAAAAAGTCAGCAGATAGCAGCGAGCGGGCCCCACCGATATATCGGTCGACCTCTAGTCATGATGACTGAAGTGCCAACACCAGCCACACAAAAATGCATTCCCCCCTCCACCCCCCAACACAATTCTCTTTCACGCAGCCGGTCCCAAAAAGTTTGGGAACAAATACATGTTCAAGACCAATGTCTGATAATTTTGAATGAGGTTGTGTTGCACATGTGCCTGACCAGAGCACTGCCTGTACTTCTACATTTGGGCACATGCACAATAAAACATAAAATAAAAGGGTACAGCTGAGGGGCCATTGTCAGCATGCCAACACTACAAGGAATGCAATAAGAAGTGTAGGAGCCCAATCACAGTAACTAAAATAAACTACGAGAAACCCATCAAGGAGTGAAAAGTCCCAAATTTGTTTAACCACTTCCTGCCTATAGCAAAATGATGGCCGGGTGGTGGTTCAGTTATCCTGACTGGACGTCATATGACATCCAGCACGATAACAGATGCTGCAGGCTCATTGCTTCGATCGGTGGTGCGGTGTGTCAATCTGACACACCGATCTCGGTAAAGAGCCTCCGACGGAAGCTCTTTACCACGTGATAAGCTGTGTCCAATCACGATGTAAACAGGAAGAGCCGTTATCGGCTTTTCCTCACTCGTATCTGACAGACGCGAGAAGAGACGATCGGCTGCTCTCCTGACAGGGAGGTCTGCAGTGATTTTTAATCAGCACAGCCCCCCAAAAAATGCTGCCCAGGACCACCACCACACTACCACTAGGGAATAGCCAATCTGTGCCCAGGCAGCTGCCAATCAGGGCCCACCCACAATGCCTACCAGTGCCGCCTTATCAGTGGAGAAAAACGTACTTATTTACAAAATTTTATAACAAATTTTTTAGCAAGATATAGATATAGATATAGATATAGATATAGATATAGATATATATATATATCACAAAGGTCATCAAATACCACCAAAATAAAGCTCTGTTTTTGGGAACAAAATGATAAAAATTCTGTTTGGGTACATTGTAGCATGACTGCGCAATTGTCATTTTAACAGCGCAGAAAGCTAAACATTGGCTTGGGCAGGAAGGGGTGCAAGTACCTGGTATTGAAGTGGTTAATTATATGAATAGTAGGGTTGTCCCGATACCAGTATCGGGACCGATACCAAGTATTTGCGGGAGTACTTGTACTCCCGCAAATGCCGCTGATGCCTGGCCGAATACTTGTCCCCGTCCCTCCACAACGCGCCGCCGCTGCATACTGCAAAGCCGCCGCAGCGTTAATCAGAGTGCGGGGAACATTACAGCCAGCTTTCGTTTGAACAGCTGTGTTCCCCGCCGCACCGAGTATAGACACTCCCTCTTGCTCAGGAATGGATGGGTGATCTGTCCAATCCTGAGCAAGGGGCAGTGTCTATACACGGCGCGGCAGGGAACACAGCTATTCAAACGAAAGCTGCCTGTAACGTTCCCCGCACGCTGATTAACGCGGCAGCGGCATCATCTAGATATGGGGGACATGGCTGGATATATGGGGGGGGACGGACGGACATGGCTGGATATATGGGGGGACGGACGGACATGGCTGGATATATGGGGGGACGGACGGACATGGCTGGATATATGGGGGGACGGAGACGGACATGGCTGGATATATGGGGGGACGGAGACGGACATGGCTGGATATATGGGGGGACGGAGACGGACATGGCTGGATATATGGGGGGACGGAGACGGACATGGCTGGATATATGGGGGGACGGAGACGGACATGGCTGGATATATGGGGGGACGGAGACGGACATGGCTAGATATATGGGGGGACGGAGACGGACATGGCTAGATATATGGGGGGACGGAGACGGACATGGCTAGATATATGGGGGGACGGAGACGGACATGGCTGGATATATGGGGGGGACGGACGGACATGGCTGGATATATGGGGGGGACGGACGGACATGGCTGGATATATGGGGGGGACGGACGGACATGGCTGGATATATGGGGGGGACGGACGGACATGGCTGGATATATGGGGGGGACGGACGGACATGGCTGGATATATGGGGGGGACGGACGGACATGGCTGGATATATGGGGGGGACGGACGGACATGGCTGGATATATGGGGGGGACGGACGGACATGGCTGGATATATGGGGGGGACGGACGGACATGGCTGGATATATGGGGGGGACGGACGGACATGGCTGGATATATGGGGGGGACAGACGGACATGGCTGGATATATGGGGGGGACGGACGGACATGGCTGGATATATGGGGGGGACGGACGGACATGGCTGGATATATGGGGGGGACGGACGGACATGGCTGGATATATGGGGGGGACGGACGGACATGGCTGGATATATGGGGGGGACGGACGGACATGGCTGGATATATGGGACGGACGGACGGACATGGCTGGATATATGGGGGGACGGACGGACATGGCTGGATATATGGGGGGACGGACGGACATGGCTGGATATATGGGGGGGACGGACGGACATGGCTGGATATATGGGGGGGACGGACGGACATGGCTGGATATATGGGGGGGACGGACGGACATGGCTGGATATATGGGGGGGACGGACGGACATGGCTGGATATATGGGGGGGCGGACGGACATGGCTGGATATATGGGGGGGCGGACGGACATGGCTGGATATATGGGGGGGCGGACGGACATGGCTGGATATATGGGGGGCGGACGGACATGGCTGGATATATGGAGGGGCGGACGGACATGGCTGGATATATGGGGGGGCGGACGGACATGGCTGGATATATGGGGGGGCGGACGGACATGGCTGGATATATGGGGGGGGCGGACGGACATGGCTGGATATATGGGGGGGGCGGACGGACATGGCTGGATATATGGGGGGGGCGGACGGACATGGCTGGATATATGGGACGGACGGACATGGCTGGATATATGGGGGGGGACGGGACGGACATGGCTGGATATATGGGGGGGGGAATCGAAAAGGCTGCATATATGGGGGGGGGGGGGAACGGACATGGCTGGATATATGGGGGGGACATGGCTGCATTTGGGGACACATTTAAAAAAAAAGTATCGGTATTCGGTATCGGCGAGTAAATGAAAAAAAAGTATCGGTACTTGTACTCGGTCCTAAAAAAAAATGGTATCGGAACAACCCTAATGAATAGTAAGAAAGAAACAAAGTCAAAGCATATTGGTCCCATTAAGGATAATCAGAAAAAGGTGGCTACCACCGACAATGAGAAGGCATCTGTAATAAATGCATTCTAAAAATTTTACCAGGGAAAAAGGAGGAATATAGTAATCAATACTGTATTGTTAGTAACACATCACTGAATATACTTGTATGGCCAACAGAAGCCAATGCCCAAAGAAAGACTTTGGTTAAAAAAAAAAAAAAAAAGACTCACCAGGACCAAGATGGCTTACACCCAAGAGTACTCAAAGAATTTAAGACAGATAAAATCGCCAAGACCGATTATTGGCAAGAATGGTACAAGGTGATAGACAAAAAGCCAACATAACTGGGAACTACAGGCCTGTTATCCCAAAATTTGCTGATGAAAACCTTATTAGAAGGAATAAGCATGGATTTATGAAAGATGGTCCTTTCCAGACCAATCTGCTACCATTCTAAGAGAAAGTGAGGTGCCATCTAGATAAAAGGAAGACCTGTGGATGTGATGCATCTGGATTTTGATAAAGCATTCAATACAGTTCTCCATAAATGATTAATTTACAAATTGAGATCTAGTGGCATGGAGCATAGTGAATGTACCTGGCTAAAAAACTGGTTAGTCCCCTTTCACACTTATACAATTTGTCCCACGATTTTGGACTGCAAAAATCGTATGACAAGTCATTCTCCATTATTTTCAATGACTACCATTCATACTGGCACGATTTTAAGTAGTGCCGACTTCAAAGTAGTCCCTGCACTACTTTGGTCCGATTTTGATGCCACTTACACAGGCATGCGGGAAAATCGCGCGACTTTGAAGTCGTACAAATGTGAAAGGGGGCTTACAGGGTGCACCTAAAGGGTGGTGATAAATAGCGTGTACTCAGACTGGTCTGAAATGGCAAGTGGGGTACCCCAGGGTTCTGTCGGGGACCAATTTAATTCATCCATGAAAATGTAATTGAGCAATTTATGCCAACTTCTGCGTTTGCCAATGTTAAAGCTAAGCAGGGCAATAACTTCACAACAGGATGTGAAAACCTTACAGGGCGACCTCAAAATAAAGGTCGGGGCAACTACATGACAAATGAGGCTCGAAGGGCATGTCTGCATCTCTTCTTTCTGCTCACTTCTAAGTCTAACTGGCTTTGCTGGGGCACCAAAAGCCATTGGCTCCTAGTGCTGTCAGACAGTGACGAGGCCGTGGTGTCAAGTTCCGCTGCCTGTCATTGAATGCAGCACAGAGGAGTCAACAGCGCCAGCGGGGACCTGAGAAATAGGAGGCTGTTCTGTGCAATGTAGAGATAGAGATATTTGTCATTTAAAAAAAAAAAAAAAAAAACGTTAAAAAAAAATGTAAAGTAATGCACTCAAGAGCTAAAAATATAAACCACAAGTTACTCGCTATGAGGAGAACCTTTGAGAGAATCCAGAATGGAAGAAGATCTGGAAATCCTATAGATCACAGGATCAGCAATGGCACACATTCTGCAGAAAGCAGATTAGCAGCATGCATTATAGAAAAAAAACAAAAAAGGGAAAGGGGATTTACTCAAGAGATAAATTATAATTCTGCAATTTTACATAGCTCTGGTTCAGCCACATCTTCAGCATGTGTCCAGTTCTTGTCACCAATAGGGATGAGCCGAACACTACCCGGTTCGCACCAGAACATGCAAAAAATGTGTTCAAACATTTTTTTAAAAGTCTATGGGACACGAACACGAAAAATCAAAGTAGCGTATGTTTCCCGTGTTTAGAACTGTCCCTGAACAAAATGTAATTTCTAAAAAGGAAAAAAAGTAATTAAAAAAACTACTCGCCGTTGTTCATGACCCTTATTTGAGCATGCAAACTGGCAGGCTGCAGGAAAAGAGGGGGGACGGGAGAGCGCCCCCTCTTAAACTGTTTCTCCTGACCATGTGGTCAGTGGAAAATATTGGCCTAATTTTGATGATAAAAATCGGCCGATTTATCAAAAATGGTCAAGTATCGGCCGACCTCTAATCTGGGGGTCCCCTTTGTTAAAAGGGGCTTCCAGATTCCGATAAGCCCCCCGCCCGGAGACCTCCACAACCAGGTTTGTGGGGATGAGGCCCTTGTCCCCGTCAACATGGGGACATCCTCCGCATGTTGAGGTCATGTGGCCTGGTACGGTTCACGTCACCCACCCCCCCCCCCCCCCCCCCCACACACACACTTTTCCTGCAGCCTGTCAGGTTGCGTGCTCAGATAAGGGTCTGGTATAGATTTTTGGGGGGACCCACACTTTTTCGGGGGTTTCCCTTAATATTCATACCAGACCCAAAAGGTCCTGGTAATGGACTGGGGGGGGAACCCCTGACGTTTTTTTCAATGACTTTGATCTTTATTGCCAAGACCCGGCAATTCATGAATAGTAGTTTTAAATGAACTTTTCCTTCAGAAATGACACTTTGTGCAGGGACAGTTCTAAACACTGAAAACATGCGCTACTTTACAGGAATACCACACACACAATTTAAAAGGAATTTCACTTTTATTGTTTAATTTTAAGCATTATTAAAATCACTGCTCCCGAAAACAAAATGCCATTCTTAAAACTTTTTTTGCATTGATACATGCCCCCTGGGGTAGGACCCAGGTCCCCAAACACTTTTTAGGACAATAACTTGCATATTAACCTTTAAAATTAGCACTTTTGATTTGTCCCATAGACTTTTAAAGGGTGTTCCGTGGCTTTACGAATTTGCCACGAACACCACAAAATGTTCGCCGAATGCTTATTGCAAATTTTTTTACCAATAATATGTATCAGCCTAAAAAAAAAAAAGTTTGTTATATGTATTTTTGGGGGATATTATGGCAAAAAAATATTGCTTTTTTTCCCCAAATTTTCACTCTATTTTTGTTTATAGCGCAAAAAATAAAAACCGCCAGTGACCAAATACCCTAAGCCTGCTCAGCCTGAAGAGGAGGGGGGTGGGTTGTACAGTGTAGGCTCAGCCTGAAGAGGAGGGGGGTGGGTTGTACAGTGTAGGCTCAGCCTGAAGAGGAGGGGGGTGGGTTGTACAGTGTAGGCTCAGCCTGAAGAGGAGGGGGGTGGGTTGTACAGTGTAGGCTCAGCCTGAAGAGGAGGGGGGTGGGTTGTACAGTGTAGGCTCAGCCTGAGGAGGGGGGTGGGTTGTACAGTGTAGGCTCAGCCTGAGGAGGGGGGGGGGGGTTGTACAGTGTAGGCTCAGCCTGAGGAGGGGGGGGGTTGTACAGTGTAGGCTCAGCCTGAGGAGGGTGGGGGTTGTACAGTGTAGGCTCAGCCTGAGGAGGGGGGGGGTTGTACAGTGTAGGCTCAGCCTGAGGAGGGGGGGGGGTTGTACAGTGTAGGCTCAGCCTGAGGAGGGGGGGGGGGGTTGTACAGTGTAGGCTCAGCCTGAGGAAGGGGGTTGTACAGTGTAGGCTCAGCCTGAGGAAGGGGGTTGTACAGTGTAGGCTCAGAATGAGGAGGGGGGTTGTACAGTGTAGGCTCAGAATGAGGAGGGGGGGGGGTTGTACAGTGTAGGCTCAGCCTGAGGAGGGGGGGGGGGTTGTACAGTGTAGGCTCAGCCTGAAGAGGGGGGGGGGGTTGTACAGTGTAGGCTCAGCCTGAAGAGGGGGGGTTGTACAGTGTAGGCTCAGCCTGAGGAGGGGGGGGGGGTTGTACAGTGTAGGCTCAGCCTGAGGAAGGGGGGGGTTGTACAGTGTAGGCTCAGCCTGAGGAAGGGGGGGGTTGTACAGTGTAGGCTCAGAATGAGGAGGGGGGTTGTACAGTGTAGGCTCAGAATGAGGAGGGGGGTTGTACAGTGTAGGCTCAGAATGAGGAGGGGGGTTGTACAGTGTAGGCTCAGAATGAGGAGGGGGGTTGTACAGTGTAGGCTCAGAATGAGGAGGGGGGTTGTACAGTGTAGGCTCAGAATGAGGAGGGGGGGTTGTACAGTGTAGGCTCAGAATGAGGAGGGGGGGGTTGTACAGTGTAGGCTCAGAATGAGGAGGGGGGGGTTGTACAGTGTAGGCTCAGAATGAGGAGGGGGGGGGGTTGTACAGTGTAGGCTCAGAATGAGGGGGGGGGGGGTTGTACAGTGTAGGCTCAGAATGAGGGGGGGGGGGGGGTTGTACAGTGTAGGCTCAGAATGAGGGGGGGGGGTTGTACAGTGTAGGCTCAGAATGAGGAGGGGGGGGTTGTACAGTGTAGGCTCAGAATGAGGAGGGGGGGGTTGTACAGTGTAGGCTCAGAATGAGGAGGGGGGGGTTGTACAGTGTAGGCTCAGAATGAGGAGGGGGGGTTGTACAGTGTAGGCTCAGAATGAGGAGGGGGGGTTGTACAGTGTAGGCTCAGAATGAGGAGGGGGGGTTGTACAGTGTAGGCTCAGAATGAGGAGGAGGGGTTGTACAGTGTAGGCTCAGAATGAGGAGGAGGGGTTGTACAGTGTAGTCTCAGAATGAGGAGGGGGGGTTGTACAGTGTAGCCTCAGAATGAGGAGGGGGGGTTGTACAGTGTAGCCTCAGAATGAGGAGGGGGGGGTTGTACAGTGTAGGCTCAGCCTGAGGAGGGGGGGGGGGGGTTGTACAGTGTAGGCTAAGCCTGAGGAGGGGGGGGGTTGTACAGTGTAGGCTAAGCCTGAGGAGGGGGGGGTTGTACAGTGTAGGCTAAGCCTGAGGAGGGGGGGGTTGTACAGTGTAGGCTCAGCCTGAGGAGGGGGGGGTGGGTTGTACAGTGTAGGCTCAGCCTGAGGAGGGGGGTGGGTTGTACAGTGTAGGCTCAGCCTGAGTGAGGGGGGGGGGGGTGAAATTTGCACAGTGTATGCTCACCGGAGTACAAGGTTTATGTGAGAATAAAAGTAAACACACCAGCCTACCCTGCTTGTTCTGTAATGCCCCTGTGACCGCTTACTCCTGGTGGAGGACTTACATACCAGGCACATAACAAGGTCGCAATAAGAAGACAATATGTTGGTAAACATCACACAAGAGTAAAAGCCGCCAGACACTGAAAACATAAAGCGGGGGATAAAAAAGCGCGGAAGCCGTTCCGTTCCCCAGAACTACTGCAGTACACAACGCAGAGAAGCAGGACGACCCTATACAGCTCTGTCTTTTAACCTGGACCTCCGAGGAACCATCCCATTCCCACACAAACACATCACCAGAGCTCACCTGGCCCTCTACCTTCTTACTCCCCCTACTTCTCTCACATCTTCCTCCTTTGTGATTGCTCACACACTCTTCCGCCTTGCGGTGACGTTCTCTCCTTTCTTTCTTTACGCAGAACGCATTCAGTACGTCGGTCCCACCTCCTTTCCTCTCTGAGCCTCTGCTGTCCAACGAGAGAGAAAAAAGGCGGGGCTAATTTCAGCATTTTGTTCGTTATGTGCGGGGTGTTGTGGACTTAGTTGTATCATTTGTTATACTGCTCTGTAGTTATACTATATCGGTGTTACTGTAATGGATACAAAAGATGCCGAGCATTACGATCAGCTGTTGGTGACTTCTGTGGAGTTCTCACAGCTCTGATTTTGTTCTTCACAGCCCCGCCTCCTATGTTTTATGTCAGGATCGTCTTTCTGTTCTGTCATGTGACGTCACGTCATTTTCTAAAAACGAGAATTTGTTTTCTCTTAGCCAGAGAGCCTGTGTCAACTTCCAGTACCTGGTAGTGTTACCACCCCCCGATCCATGCGTCCGACCCCCAAATCTACATGCAGGGCAGCGGACGCATGGATTCCAACCCAGTTGTGTGACAATAGTGAATTAATATTTGCTATTGTCACACTGAATCTCCTCTTGGCCAATCAGGAAGCGGGTCTTCGGACCCGTTTTCCAATTGGCCCGAAAGGAGAAGCAATCCTATTGGCCTAGGGGGAGGAGACACACGGCCACCGTGATGGCGAGGAGGAGACGCAGGGGAAGTCGTCGCTCCGGAGGGAAGCGCTGCCTGCGCCATAGATGGGGTAAGTGCAGGGCTGGTAACCGACCAGTGGGGGGGGTGAGTTACAGTGGCATTAAACAGGTAGGTTATACTACCTAATCCAAAAAAGTGTATAAAAAGGCCTACTATACACTGCTTAGCGCCACCCGGATATAAATTCCTAGCAAGGCCTGAATATAACAGATAATCCAAAAAAACACAGTGATCAGCTAATTAAATAGATGACAACGTAAGTGCAAGCAGCTGTTAAAAGGATAAAAACATGTAAAAAAGTACTCATATGTCCCCAGTAGCAACAAAATACCAACAATTTACACACTCCCGAAGATTCACAAGGACACTTTATGTCCTCCAGGGAGACCAATTGTGAACGGGATTGGTTCTATCACATCTCGATTAGGACAATATTTAGATCTATATTTGCAAAAAAGTGTGGTTGATACTAGAGCGTATCTTAGAGACACTAAGGCCGCGTACACACGAGCAGACAGATTAGTTCAAATCGGTCGGGCCGACCGATTTGAACAAATCTGTCTGCTGGGGACATATTGGTTTGATCTTGTACACACAATCAAACCAAAATCCCCGCCGCCAGACGGCGCGGTGACATTGACGCCGCCACGTCACCGCACCTGGAAGCAGGGCAGGACTTAGGGTGGTGGGGGCCCCTGGGCTTGAGTGTTGAAGGGGCCCCCTGGAGCGAGGGGGGATCATAGTTGTTGAGCGGGGGGGGGGGCGAATTGAAGTTGTTGACCGGGGGGGCATTAAAGTTGTTGAGCGGGGGGGGGGGGGCGAATTGAAGTTGTTGACCGGGGGGGCATTAAAGTTGTTGAGCGGGGGGGTGCACATTAAAGTTGTAAAAATGTAAATATTTTTATAAAAAAAGGGGGGGTTGCCATCCAGGGGCCCTGGAGACCTCTGGGGCCTTTAATAATAATAATAATAAATATATATATATATATATTAGAGCTGCACGATTAATCGCCAAGAATTGTTATCGCGATCTTTTTCCCGTTGCGATTCTTGATACAGGGTTTCACAATCTTTCACATGAAAATAATTTTCTCTCTGCACTTTGGTATGCAAAGAATTTCCTGTCTGCTCTCAGCCAAAAGTCAGTCTGGGCAATCTGCCAAGTTTTGGAAACATTCTTTATCAGTGGAAAGTTAAGTCTAAACATTGTATCTCTTCAAAGGAATTAACTTCTTCTGTATGTAAATTAGGAATTTTTAACCACTTAAACACCAAACCTTTTTCTGACAGCTCTTTTCAAGTTAAAATCATTATTTTTTTTTGCTAGAAAATTACTTAGAACCCCCAAAGATTATATAATTTTTTAGTAAAGACCTTGGCCTTGAGAATAAAATGGCGGTTGTTGCAATATTTTATGTTGCGCTGTATTTGCGCAGCAATCTTTTTAAATGCATTTTTTTGGAAAAAAAATAATTTAATGAATTAAAAAAAAAAAATAGGCAGTAAAGTTAGCTCATTTTTATTTTTATATATATATATATATATATATATATATATATATATATATATATATATATATATATATATATATATATATATATATATATACAGTGCGGAAAATAAGTATTTGAACACCCTGCTATTTTGCAAGTTCTCCCACTTGGAAATCATGGAGGGGTCTAAAATTGTCATCGTAGGTGCATGTCCACTGTGAGAGACATAATCAAAAAAAAAAAATCCAGAAATCACAATGTATGAATTTTTAACTATTTATTTGTATGTTACAGCTGCAAAGAAGTATTTGAACACCTGTCTATCAGCTAGAATTCTGACCCTCAAAGACCTGTTAATCTTCCTTTAAAATGTCCACCTCCACTCCATTTATTATCCTAAATTAGATGCACCTGTTTGAGGTCATTAGCTGCATAAAGACACCTGTCCACCCCATACAATCAGTAAGAATCCAACTACTAACATGGCCAAGACCAAAGAGCTGTCCAAAGACACTAGAGACAAAATTGTACACCTCCACAAGGCTGGAAAGGGCTACGGGGAAATTGCCAAGCAGCTTGGTAAAAAAAGGTCCACTGTTGGAGCAATCATTAGAAAATGGAAGAAGCTAAACATGACTGTCAATCTCCCTCGGACTGGGGCTCCATGCAAAATCTCACCTCGTGGGGTCTCAATGATCCTAAGAAAGGTGAGAAATCAGCCCAGGACTACACGGGAGGAGCTGGTCAATGACCTGAAAAGAGCTGGGACCACCGTTTCCAAGGTTACTGTTGGTAATACACTAAGACGTCATGGTTTGAAATCATGCATGGCACGGAAGGTTCCCCTGCTTAAACCAGCACATGTCAAGGCCCGTCTTAAGTTTGCCAATGACCATTTAGATGATCCAGAGGAGTCATGGGAGAAAGTCATGTGGTCAGATGAGACCAAAATAGAACTTTTTGGTCATAATTCCACTAACCGTGTTTGGAGGAAGAAGAATGATGAGTACCATCCCAAGAATACCATCCCTACTGTGAAGCATGGGGGTGGTAGCATCATGCTTTGGGGGTGTTTTTCTGCACATGGGACAGGGCGACTGCACTGTATTAAGGAGAGGATGAACGGGGCCATGTATTGCGAGATTTTGGGCAACAACCTCCTTCCCTCAGTTAGAGCTTTGAAGATGGGTCGAGGCTGGGTCTTCCAACATGACAATGACCCGAAGCACACAGCCAGGATAACCAAGGAGTGGCTCTGTAAGAAGCATATCAAGGTTCTGGTGTGGTCTAGCCAGTCTCCAGACCTAAACCCAATAGAGAATCTTTGGAGGGAGCTCAAACTCCGTGTTTCTTAGCGACAGCCCAGAAACCTGACTGATCTAGAGAAGATCTGTGTGGAGGAGTGGGCCAAAATCCCTCCTCCAGTGTGTGCAAACCTGGTGAAAAACTACAAGAAACGTTTGACCTCTGTAATTGCAAACAAAGGCTACTGTACCAAATATTAACATTGATTTTCTCAGGTGTTCAAATACTTATTTGCAGCTGTATCATACAAATAAATAGTTAAAAAAATCATACATTGTGATTTCTGGATTTTTTTTTTGGATTATGTCTCTCACAGTGGACATGCACCTACGATGACAATTTCAGACCCCTCCATGATTTCCAAGTGGGAGAACTTGCAAAATAGCAGGGTGTTCAAATACTTATTTTCTGCACTGTATATATATATATAAACATATTTTTTTATAAAAAAAATAAATAAAAAAAGTGGGGGTTGCTGTCTGGGGCCCTGGGGGCCCCTGGGGACCTCCAGACCCCTAAAAATTTACATTTATAAAAAAATACATAAAAAAGGGAGGCTGCCATCCGGGGGGTCTGGGGACCTCTGGGCCTTTTAATAAAAAATAAAAAAAATATAAACAAAAATAAAAAAATAAACATTTATAAAAAAAAGGGGGGGGTTGCCACATGGGGCCCTGGGGACTTTAAAGCGGAGCTCCACCCACCCGCATTTTTTTTTTTCAAAGTCGGCAGCTACTAACAGTGTAGCTGCTGACTTTGAATAAGGACACTTACCTGTCCTAGGCGCCCGCGCTGACGGCCCCCGCCGATGCCGATCCTCGATCCACAGTCAGTCGTGCGGCTTCACTGCCCGTTTCCTACTGCGCATGTGCGAGCGACGCGGCGCTTTGTGAATGGTCCGGCTGCTTTCTGGGATACACACAGTTCCCAGAATGCAGTGCGGCCCATTCACAAGAAGACACCCAGAAGAGGAGGAGGAAGAAAACAGCACCGCGGATCGTGAGGGCAGATTTGGGACTTCCGCATAGCAACAGCCTATTTAGGGTGAGTATTTTTTTATTTATTTTTTTCATTTCATTTTTTTCAGATTTTTAAAAAAAATATATATATCAGGGTGGAGCTCCGCTTTAATAAAAAAAATATATATATATTAAAAAAAATGTAAATTGTTTTATAAAAAAGGGGGGGTTGCCATCCAGGGGCCCTGGAGACCTCTGGGCCCTTTAATAATAATAATATAAATATAAATATATATATATATATATATATATATATATATATATAAAAAAAACATATTTTTTTATAAAAATAAATAAAAAAAGGAAGAGTTGCTGTCCGGGGCCCTGGGGACCTCCGGACCCTTTTTTTTTTTTTTAGAGGGGCCCCCTATTGGGCGGGGCCCATGGGCTTTAGCCCAGTCAAGCCCAATGGTAAGTCCGGCCCTGCCTGGAAGTAAAACACTTCCGCGCATGCGTCAAAACCATTTGGCGCGTGTGCGAGAAGACATGTCTGCTGGTTAGCGTACTAACCAGCAGACATGTCGGGCGGACGGGTTCCCAGCCGACAGATTTTAAAGCATGCTTTGAAATCTGTCGGCTGGCCAAATCCGTCGGCTCGCCCGTACACACGGTCTAATCTGTCTGCTGGGATGGTCGGGCTGACCGTTTCCAGCAGATAGATTTGATCGTGTGCACGCGGCCTAAGAGTCTACTTTAATTGTTGGAACAGGTAGATCTCACAGGGAAGGAAGAAATATATCTGGTGACTGCCAATGTATCCTCCCTCTACACCATTATCCAACATGATGACGCCCTACTTGCCCTTAACTGGGCATTGTGTCAGCGAGATGACATCCCTCATGACCAGAAGGTATTTATTAGAAATGCCCTAGACTTTTGTCTCGGGCATAATTTTTTCTGGTTCAATGACAGCTTTTACTCCCAATGTAGAGGGGTTGCTATGGGGGCCAAGTTTGCCCCCAGTATAGCTAACCTGTTCATGAGCGAATGGGAAGACAAAGGCATTTTCTCCAAAGTACGACCCTAGTTGTTGATGTATAAAAGGTACATTGATGACCTGTTCTTTATTTGGGAGGGGGGTCTGAATACATTACAAATGTTCTTGGATGAATTGAATGATAATGAAAACAATATCAAACTTACGAGTGAGTTCAGTTTGAATAGTATTCATTTTTTGGATGTCGATATTTTTAAAACTGGGAATAGGTTGGGAACCAAAGTATATTTCAAGCCAACTGACTCAAACAGTTACTTACCTGTGAGTAGCGGCCACCACCCAATGTGGTTAAGAAATATTCCGAAAGGCCAGCTAACAAGAGTCAGGAGAAATTGCTCAGAAGTTAGCGATTTTCTGTTACAGGCTGAAGTTGTGAAGAACAAGTTCACGGAAAAGGGATACCAAGATGAGACTCTTGTCTCTATTATAAAAGATCTTGCTATGATACCCAGGGAAAATCTACTGTGTGAAACCAATCGTAATGATATTAATACTGGTCGAGAATGGAATTTCTTTTCAGGCTTCCATTCCCAATATCGGGAGGTAGAAGCCATTTTCTCCACACATTGGAATGTCCTGCTGATGGATAGAACTTTATCTGCAGTGCTACCATCTAAACCCAGATTTGTGTATCGGTGTCATGGACAGTCTGGCCCGCTGGCGGGCACATCGGCGCGCACGGGCGCGCACATGCGCGGTAGCGGCGCGCGCATTCGCGGTAGCGGCGCGCACATTC
This sequence comes from Rana kukunoris, assembly GCA_029574335.1. NCBI lineage: Eukaryota > Metazoa > Chordata > Amphibia > Anura > Ranidae > Rana > Rana kukunoris. The sequence continues at coordinate 74,195,329 of CM056054.1, read as the reverse complement.
GCGGTAGCGGCGCGCGCATTCGCGGCACCATAGCGCGCACGGGAGCGCGCACTAGCGGCGGCGGCGCGCGTGCACGTGGGGACGCCGTTTTGGCGCCAAATCTGGCTTTAAAAGGATCCTGATCCCTGTGCTTCTTGCTGTCCTGTCTACAGCGTTTCTGTGAGCTACCCGCATCTGTGAACCTGATTGAACCTGATCCTGACCACCCGGCTTGTACCTGTTAACCTGTTTGCTGCCTGCCCTGACCTCGGCTTGTCTGACTACCCCTTTGGCTTAATCCTCTGTACTTCTGCTGCCCGCCTGCTGATCGACCCGGACTGGACCTGACCCCGCCTGTACCAACTCTACCTTCTACTGAACCCCTAGCCTGCCAGAGGGCTTACCTGCAGAGACTTGTTCCAGTCGGTACTACGGGACACCTCCCCCGCTTCTGCTGTACTCCTGCCTCCAGCTGCTCGACAGTGAGCTTGGATCTTCAGCCTGCACCAGTCTGTAACGTGACTCCGGGAACTACTGACTCAGCTCACGGGCCCAGCACTCGCCAGTACCAGGCGCTTGTGCGACTCTGTAGTCCCGATCCTCCTGTCTGCACTATCAGGGGTCCCGGGACCAGAGAAGCAAGGGCTGCCGCTCCCTGCACGCCGGGCTCGTACCACCAGGTACGTGACAGTACAGGACAGCCATGACCGAGCCCACGCAGGGAGTGGATCCTATGCAGGAGCTATGCCGGCACCTTGACGGTCTGACCCAAGCCGTCCGAACCTTACAAGAGGGTTACACCCGACTGGAGAACCGAGTCCAGGCCTTGTCCGCCCCAGCTGCCACCTCCGCCACGACAGGCACATCTGCTTCACCTGCTGTAATCATGCTGCCGCCTGAGCCTAAGGTTCCCATGCCAGAAAGATTCACTGGGGAACGAAACAAGTATCGAGCGTTCCAGAACGCCTGCGAACTTTATTTCGCACTCCAGCCACGGACTTTCTCCCTGGAGGCCACCAAGGTGGGATTTATCATTTCACTTCTGTCCGGAGAGCCACAAGCCTGGGCTCACCGCCTGTTGGAACAGAAAGATGTGTCCCTTGACAACTTGACCACCTTCTTCCAAGCCATGTCCCTACTGTACGAGGACCCTCACCAAACGGCCACCGCAGAGCAGAAGCCGCCTTACATGCCCTCCAACAGGGACGCAGACCAGCGGAGGATTACGTATCCGAATTCCGTAGATGGAGTTCGGATACGAACTGGAATGACGCGGCCCTTTGCTACCAGTTCCGCCTGGGACTTTCTGAACCATTGAAGGATGAACTTGCTAGGGTGGGTGTCCCTGGAACCCTGGATGCCTTGATCAACTTAACAATCCAAATCGACAGGCGCTTAAGAGAGCGTAGGACTGAAAGGGCCACCGGTCCGTCTCACCCTACCTGGATGATGCCGCGAGTACCTACTTACTCAAACCCAGCTCCGCCGGCTCCCACGCCTCCACAGTCTCATGACCTCGCTGAACCTATGCAACTAGGACTTCTTCGCCCTACCCTGACACCTGAAGAACGCCAGCGACGCCGGCTCAACAATCTGTGCCTGTATTGTGGAGGTTCCGGACACTATGTGAGGTCTTGCCCAGTAAAGATCCGTAAGTGCCTGTCCATGTCTACCGTTCGTGCACCTATTGGATCACCCAACCCTACTCACCTGGCTATTTCCGTTCTCTTTCAGCTCCCAGAAGGGAACATCCAGGCCAGCGATATCCTTGATTCGGGAGCATGTAGCTGTTTCTTGGACCGGACTTTTGCCATCAGACACCAGATCCCTCTTCGCTCCAGAGCCTCGGGACTTTCAGTATACTTAGCGGACGGATCAATCTTGAGATCTGGACCGGTCACCCAAGAAACCCAGCCACTGGCCACAACTATTGCCGGAACCCACCACGAACTACTATGCCTAGATGTGATTGAGTACCCGCTGTTCCCCATCATTCTGGGCATGCCGTGGCTTCACGCCCACAACCCTCAAATCAACTGGGTCACAGGGGAGATTTACTTCAACTCTCCTTATTGCCTGGAACATTGTCTGCAAGTGCCACCATCAGCCCCCTCTCTGCTCTGTATGGATTCTGATGCGGAGGTCCGTCAAGCTGTCCCAGAGACTTACCATGGCTTTCTAGATGTTTTCAGCAAAAAGGGAGCTGAGACCCTTCCGCCACACAGGGCCTATGACTGTCCCATCGAACTTCTCCCGGGAGCAGAGATCCCTTTCGGCAGGATCTTTCCTCTAACAGAGCTCGAACTGGAAGCCCTAAAGATTTATTTAGACGACAGTCTCCGGAAGGGGTTTATCCGCCCGTCCACTTCACCTGCAGGAGCAGGTATCTTCTTTGTTCAAAAGAAGGACCTCTCTCTCCGCCCCTGTGTGGACTATCGGGAACTTAATAAAGTAACTATCAAAAATCGGTACCCGCTTCCCTTGGTACCCGAATTGTTCCAACGCCTAGGATCTGCAGTAATTTTCACCAAGCTGGATCTTCGTGGGGCCTATAACCTTGTGCGTATCAAGGACGGAGACGAGTGGAAAACCGCTTTTCGCACACGCTTCGGGCACTTTGAATATCTGGTCATGCCCTTTGGTCTCTGTAACGCCCCGGCCACCTTCCAGCACTTCGTAAACGATATCTTCAGGGATTATCTGGACCTTTTCGTTATCGTTTACTTAGATGACATCCTTATCTTTTCTTCTTCGTTGGAAAAAAACACCGGGAGCACGTCAAGAAGGTGCTCAGACGGCTTCGAGTTCACGGTCTCTATGCTAAACCGGAGAAATGTGAATTCGAACAGTCAAGCATACAATTTCTGGGACTCATAATTTCAGTAGAAGGTATTCAGATGGATCCCCAGAAGGTTTCCGCAATTCTTGACTGGCCAGCACCCACTGACAAAAAGGGCATTCAGCGCTTCGTTGGTTTTGCCAACTTTTATAGGAAATTTATCAGGGGCTTCTCTACCATCATTTCCCCGATTACCAACCTTACTAAACAGACGGTCCGGTTTCGTTGGTCACCAGAAGCCCAATCGGCCTTTGAAACCCTTAAAGGACTATTCACCTCCGCATCTGTCCTCAGACATCCTGACGCGAGTTTGCCTTACATTTTAGAAGTTGACGCATCCGAAACAGCGGTAGGGGCAGTTCTTTCACAAAGACAGGGTCCTAAGGCCCTCTTACACCCTGTTGCCTTTTTCTCTCGCAAGCTATCAGACGCAGAAAGAAATTATGATGTAGGGGACCGAGAACTATTAGCCATCAAGGCCGCCCTGGAAGAATGGCGGTACCTCTTGGAAGGCGCAGCGCACCCGATCTTGATCTTTACCGATCATAAAAATCTCGAGTATCTGAAGGCCGCCAAGAGATTGAAGCCACGCCAGGCCAGGTGGGCACTATTCTTCACTAGATTCTCGTTCCATATCACGTACAGGCCGGGGTCGAAGAACACCAAGCCTGATGCCCTTTCACGCATGTACGGGGACTCGGAAACCCATGCCCCCCGGATACCATTCTGTCATCAGGAAACTTTCTGTTACTGCAAGAAGATCTACTAGCCCAAATCAGACAAGCCTCGTCCGGAAACACCTCCTTACTCGGCTTGGACCTACAGCTCAAAGATGGCCTATTGTGGCACCAAGACAAAATCTTCGTGCCGGAAGATCTACGGGTCAAGGTCTTGAACTTGTGCCACGATCATGAGTTGGCAGGTCATTTTGGTGTGCATAAGACATCCGAACTCCTACAACGCACGTTCTGGTGGCCCCAACTTTCAAATGACTGCAGGAAATATGTGGAGTCCTGCATTACCTGTATTCGGAACAAAGGAGGCAATTCAAGAGCCTGGGGGTTACTTAAACCACTGCCAGTACCAGAGAAGCCATGGAGGATGATCTCCATGGACTTCATCGTGGAGCTTCCTCCTTCAGAGTGTTTTACTACCATCTTTGTGGTAGTGGACAGACTGACAAAGATGGCACACTTTCTGCCCATGAAAGGCACACCCTCGGCCCCAGAAACGTCCAAGGTGTTTATTAAAGAGATTGTAAGGCTCCACGGCATCCCGGCGAATATTGTGTCTGATCGTGGAGTACAGTTTACTTCCAGATTCTGGAGGGCTCTCTGTGGATCCCTCAAGATCGGCCTGTCCTTCTCGTCGGCCTATCACCCGCAGTCCAACGGCCAGACGGAGAGAACAAACCAGACTCTGGAGCAGTACCTGCGTTGTTTCTCCTCCTTCTCTCAAGAAGACTGGGTATCCCTGTTGCCGTTGGCTGAATTTGCTTACAATAACTCTGTTCATTCAGCCACCAAACAGTCTCCGTTCTACGCGAATTATGGCTTCCACCCGCTGTTCATGTCCATCTCCGTCCCAGAGTGTTCGGTACCTGCCGTCCAGGAAACACTGCATTTCTTCAACACAAACAATAAGATCTTACAGGAGACAATGACCAAGACTCAACAGTACAACAAAGAAGTATTTGACAAAAAGAGGAGAGGAGAACTTAATTTGGAACCTGGAGACCTAGTATGGCTGTCTACCACGAACCTGAAACTTGCCTGCTCGTCCAAGAAACTGGGTCCCAGATTTGTAGGCCCCTTCCCAGTTAAGAGAAAAATTAATAACGTGGCCTACGAACTGGAATTGCCCGAAACATTCCGCATCCACCCGGTCTTCCATGTTGCCCTCCTCAAGCCTGACGTCTCGGACCCTTTTCCTGGCCGGAACACTGGTCCCCCCGAACCAGTACTAATTGACGGAGAAGAGGAGTTCGAAGTCGAGTCCATCTTGGACTGCAGAAAGAGGCGCAACCAGGTTCAGTACTTAGTGAAATGGAGAGGCTATGGGCCTGAAGACAACTCGTGGGAGCCAGAGTGTAATATACACGCGGAGAAGCTGATCCAGTCCTTTAAAAATGCCCACCCACTCAAGTTGGCCCAGTTGGGCATCCGGAGGCTGCCCCTTGGGGGGGGGCAATGTCATGGACAGTCTGGTCCGCTGGCGGGCACATCGGCGCGCACGGGCGCGCGCATGCGCGGTAGCGGCGCGCGCATTCGCGGTAGCGGCGCGCGCATTCGCGGCACCATAGCGCGGACGGGAGCGCGCACTAGCGGCGGCGGCGCGCGTGCACGTGGGGACGCCGTTTTGGCTTTAAAAGGATCCTGATCCCTGTGCTTCTTGCTGTCCTGTCTACAGCGTTTCTGTGAGCTACCCGCATCTGTGAACCTGATTGAACCTGATCCTGACCACCCGGCTTGTACCTGTTAACCTGTTTGCTGCCTGCCCTGACCTCGGCTTGTCTGACTACCCCTTTGGCTTAATCCTCTGTACTTCTGCTGCCCGCCTGCTGATCGACCCGGACTGGACCTGACCCCGCCTGTACCAACTCTACCTTCTACTGAACCCCTAGCCTGCCAGAGGGCTTACCTGCAGAGACTTGTTCCAGTCGGTACTACGGGACACCTCCCCCGCTTCTGCTGTACTCCTGCCTCCAGCTGCTCGACAGTGAGCTTGGATCTTCAGCCTGCACCAGTCTGTAACGTGACTCCGGGAACTACTGACTCAGCTCACGGGCCCAGCACTCGCCAGTACCAGGCGCTTGTGCGACTCTGTAGTCCCGATCCTCCTGTCTGCACTATCAGGGGTCCCGGGACCAGAGAAGCAAGGGCTGCCGCTCCCTGCACGCCGGGCTCGTACCACCAGGTACGTGACAATCGGAAAGCCTCTTGTTTTGCTGATAGGGTAGTCTGTAAGGTTCTGGACCCTCCTTCCAGACCTTCCTCTTTCTGGGATAGAGATGGATTCTTTTCCTGTAGAAGATGTAGAGCCTGCAAAGAGGCAGACCGACCTTCAAGGGCACTTGAAAAATTCCGCTCTACTTCTAATGACAAAGAGTTTACGGTACAAGAAATTATTACGTGCAATACTTCACATGTCGGGAAGTCCACCCAGTGGCCGCAATTTTATTGCAGCGTAGATCCGAAGGCGTACGAACACGTAATCCAGTCAAATTGAAGCCCGTAGCCCTCTATTCATGGTTTGAGGTTTCCGACTAGCTAAAAAACGCGCGTAATTTGAAATTACTCCAGTCTAACACCAGTTTGACAGGCGTAATCGCTCTGTGGATCTGGCCCTATGTTTGTATTTTAATGAGTATATTGTAATATATTGATTCTGTGCGGTGCTTCTATTTTGACCCCTCTCCCCGCTCGTAGTAATAAACACACAGAGCGTCCGCCAGCGGGACGTACAGTGCACCTTTGGTCACGTCTGGTAGTTTGCTATTGGCTGTCGCCGAGCGGAGAGGCGTTACATATAGAGACGTGTCAGCCCTGTAGCCACGCCCTCCGTTGAAGTCAATGAATGACGAAACTAGTCAGGGCGTGAGCTACATGACATGCTGCAAAGGCTACTCCACTCCACTGATCGGGAGTCTGAGTCCTCAGCTGGCCCGGAGCATATCGCTGTAGTTAGCAGGAGACACCGATCGTTGAGAGACTGGGTGACCTATATCTGTTCATTTGTTTTATATTATTGTACGTTTAATGTATAGGGGAACTATCTGTATGGGAACATGAGGGCTTGCATATATTAAACTGGATTACGCTATGTTGGCTTCTTCTGTTTGTATCTGTTTGCACCTGGGGTTCTTTTTTATTAGTGGCTCCCTGACAAGATCTGGCTGCAGAAGCTAAAAGCCTGGTTAAATGAAACGCCTACTACTCATTATATTAGGGTGAGTTTAAACCCCGACGGGGCGAGTGATCACAAGTGGTGAATAGAGAAGAATTTTGGTGGATGGGGCACTCTGCTTTGTTCTGCTGATTCATTTATCCTTGGACATTTTTCAGACTAAACCACCTGCTGTCATTTATTAGTTACATTCACTAATGCAGTGGAGTTGTTTTCACTGCATTAAGAGCGCTGTTGGTACTTTTGTTTTCTGAATGGACTGATTAGTTACATTGTTTAACATATGAGTACTTTTTTACAGGTTATACTACCTGTTTACTACTACTACTACTATCACCAGTGTTGCTCATCGTCCTTTAAAAAAGTAATTAGTTACAGTTACAAATTACTTGTCCGAAAAAGTAATTGAGTTAGTGACTCAGTTACTACATTGGCAAAGTAATTAGTTACTCAGCAAAGTAACTGAGGTTTTTTTTGAGGCATGAGACATGTTACAGGCACAGTGAGGCATGTTACAGGCACAGTGAGGCACAGTGAGGCATGTTACAGGCACAGTGAGGCGTGTTACAGGCACAGTGAGGCATGTTACAGGCACAGTGAGGCATGTTACAGGCACAGTGAGGCGTGTTACAGGCACAGTAAGGGAAGTTACAGGCACAGTGAGGCGTGTTACAGGCACAGTGAGGCGTGTTACAGGCACAGTGAGGCATGTTACAGGCACAGTGAGGCATTTTACAGGCACAGTAAGGCATGTTACAGGCACAGTGAGGCATGTTCCACCAGAAAAAAAAAAAGAAGGGGCAAAAAAAATATATATAGTGAAAATAAATAAATGAAAAGACAGTAAAAAAAAAAGATGGGCACTGATTGGCAACATGGATGCATCAGTGCCACCCCTCAGTGTCCATCAGTGCCACCCCACAGTGTCCATCAGTGCCATCCCACAGTGCCAATCCATACCCATTGCCCACCTATCAGTACCCATCTGTGCCACCCATAAGTACCCATCAGTCCCACCCATATGTGCCGCCCATGAGTGCCCATATGTGCCGCCTATGAGTGCCCATCAGTGCTGCCTATGAGTGCCCATCAGTGCCGCCTATGAGTGCCCATCAGTGCCGCATACCAGCGCCGCCTATCAGTGCCACCTCATCGGTGCCCATCAGTACTACCTTATCGGTGCCCATCAGTGTCACCTCATCGGTGCCCATCAGTGCCGCCATATCAGTGCCCGTAATTGAAATAGAAAACGTACTTATTTAAAAAAAAAATTAACAGAAAAAAATAAAAACTTAATTTTTTTTTCAAAATTTTCAGTCTTTTTTTAGTTGTTGCGCAAATTTTTTTTACAGAGGTGATCAAATACTACCAAAAGAAAGCTCTATTTGTGGGGAAAAAGGATGCCAATTTTGTTTGGGTACAGTGTAGCATGACAGCGCAATTGTTATTCAAAGTGCGACAGCGCTGAAAGCTGAAAATTGGCTTGGGCTGGAATGTGCGTAAGTGCCCTGTATGGAAGTGGTTAAAGCACCTATTGGGGGCAGATTTCAGCCTTGGTTGTGTTCTTTCAGTGGCCTTTTTGCGGCCCCTTCCCTGGTGGGTCCCTTTTTGTGTGCAGGGGGTTTACCATATACTTTCCCCTCTTGGCCCATCCCTTCCCCCAAGAGTTTTGACTCTGGTGCTCTCGGTTCTTCAGGAACCTTAATTTTGGAAACATCAGAGAGATTTTCTTATGACGCTATCTCAGAAGGTGGCCCCTTTAGTGGCCTGTACCTCTGTTAGAGGGGTTTCTGAGTTGGCGGTCTTGTCTTGCAAGCCGCCATGCTTGATCCTCCATAAGGATAGGTGATGGTGTGCCCGCGACCTTACCTTCTTCCGAAGGTGGTTTCGGCCTTTCGCGTGGTACACGCTTTGCGGGTGTACCAGCCTGCTACGGCTCCGTTTCGGAGTTCTGACTCTCTTTTGTGTGGATGTCTGGTCCACAAAAGGGCCTGGCAGTCTTGTCGACCACCATTTCTTGGTGGATCAGGCAGGCCATCATACAGGCCTATGCTCTTAAGGGGCAGGTCCCCCTTTCCGGTCACGGCACTTTCGACCAGGGCAATTGATGCTTCCTGTTTTTTTTTTTTTCGACATCATGCGTCGGTCTCACAGGTGTGCGAGGCGGCGGTTCCACCGATTGATCGTTCTTATAGGCAGCGGGAGGGGACCTCCCCCCCTCCCGCCGCCATCTGGTGCTTCTCCGGGCTCTTCGGTGCCATCGGGGGCCCGGAGAGCGAATCGGCCGGCGCTCGCTGGGTTAGCATAGAGATGTCTGGTGACCAGATGGTCACAGTCATCTCTATGACTGTCGGAGGTCCGGTTGTGACGTTATGACGTCACGCCCGGTACCCGGAAGTAAACAAAGCCGCAACCCCGGCTGTTGGCATGTGATCAGTGATTTTTTTTGTTCACCAATTTCATGCTTGTAAGCCTGGAGGAGAGATGTGGGGTCTTGTTGACCCCACATCTCTCCATAAAGAGGACCTGTCACATGGATTCCTATTACAAGGGATGTTCACATTCCTTGTAATGGGAATAAAAGTGATAAAAAAAAAGAAATGAAGTAAAATAAAAATAAAATCAAACATATTTTTTTTTTCAAAACACCCCTGTCCCCGTTATCTTGCGCGCAGAAGCGAACACGCATGTTAGTCCCGCCCACATATGTAAACGCCGTTCAAACCCCACATGTGTGGTATCGTCGCGTGCGTTAGAACATGTGCAACAATTCTAGCACTAGACCTCCTCTGTAACTCAAAAATAGTAACCTGCAAAAAATGTTAAAGCGCCGCCTATAGAGATTTTTAAGTTTAAGTCTGGCGCCATTCCATGGGTGTGCGCAATTTTAAAGCGTGAAATGTTAGGTATCTATTTACTTGGCGTAACATTATTTTTCACATTATACAAAAAGATTGGGCTAACTTTACTGTTTTGTTATTTTTTAGTTCATAAAACCGTTTTTTTTTTATAAAAAAAAAGGCGTTTGAAAAATTATGTGCAAATACCGTGCGAGAAAAAAAGTTGCAATGACCGTCAATTTTTACCATGCTATAAAAAATATATAATGTTTGGGTGTTCGGAATAATTTTCTAGCAAACAAAATTTGATTTTTACATGAAGGAGAGAAGTGCCAAAATAGGCCTGGCGGACAAGTGGTTAACCACTTAAGCCCCGGACCAATATGCTGCTAAATGCCCAGAGGCGTTTGTACAATTCGGCACTGCGTCGCTTTAACAGACAATTGCGCGGTCATGCGACGTGGCTCCCAAACAAAATTGGCATCCTTTTTTCCCCACAAGTAGAGCTTTCTTTTGGTGGTATTTGATCACCTCTGCGGTTTTTATTTGTTGCGCTATAAACAAAAATAGAGCGACAATTTTGAAAAAAATTCAATATTTTTTGCTTTTTGCTATAATAAATATCCCCCAAAAACATATATAAAAAAAAAATTTCCTCAGTTTAGGCCGATACGTATTCTTCTACCTATTTTTGGTAAAAAAAAATGCAATAAGCGTTTATCGATTGGTTTGCGCAAAATTTATAGCGTTTACAAAATAGGGGATAGTTTTATTGCATTTTTAATAATTATTTATTTTTTACTACTAATGGCGCAGATCAGCGTTTTTTTTCATGACTGCGACATTATGGCGGACACTTCGGACAGTTTTGACACATTTTTGGGACCATTGTCATTTTCACAGCAAAAAATGCATTTAAATTGCATTGTTTATTGTGAAAATGACAGTTGCAGTTTGGGAGTTAACCACAGGGGGCGCTGTAGGATTTGTGTGTTCCCTGTGTGTGTTTACAACTGTAGGGGGGTGTGGCTGTAGTTCTGACATCATCGATCGAGTCTCCCTATAAAAGGGATCACTCGATCGATGCAGCCGCTATAGTGACGCACGGGGAAGCTGTGTTTACATACGGCTCTCCCCGTTCTTCAGCTCCGGGGAGCGATCGCGAGCAGGCGGCTAAAAACGAATAGCCGCGCCCTCGTCCCGGATCGCTCCCCGTGGGTTTCCGACCGCCGGGTTTCCGACCGTCCCGATCGGACCCCTGACCCGCGCAAAGGCAGGCACGTATATATACGTGCTTCTGCCTTAACGTGCCATTCTGGCGACGTATATCTACATGCGGCGGTCGGGAAGTGGTTAAAGGGGTTGTAAAGGTAAAAAAAAAAAATTCCCCTAAATAGCTTCCTTTACCTTAGTGCAGTCCTCCTTCACTTACCTCATCCTTCGATTTTGTTTTTAAATGTCCTTATTTCTTCTGAGAAATCCTCACTTCCTGTTCTTCTGTCTGTAACTCCACACAGTAATGTGACACTTTCTCCCTGGTGTGGAGAAAGCCTCTTAAAGGGGGAGGGGGCGAGCAGTCAAGTCAGGACACTCTCTACTTTGCAGATAGAGAAAGGAGCTGTGTGTTAGTGGGCGTCCTGACCCTCCTGCTCGCCCCCTCCCCCCTCAAGAGGCTTTCTCCACACCAGGGAGAAAGCCTTGTATTACTGTGTGTAGTTACAGACAGAAGAACAGGAAGTGAGGATTTCTCAGAAGAAATAAGGACATTTAAAAGCAGCATACATATGATATAGCTCCATTCCTATAACCACTCACAGGACCTGTCCAAATCTATAAAAGTCTAATCGAGAGCAACCTCCCCCATTCTCCCTTTTGTCCTCAAGATATACAGTGCCTTAAAAAGTATTCACAGCCCTTGACAATTTCCACATTTTGTCATGTTTTTTTTAAATGAATTCTTCCTTTATTAAAGGATCACTAAAGATATTTTTTTTTAAATAACAAACATGTTATACTTACCTCCACTGTGCAGCTCGTTTGGAAAGAGTGGCCCTGAACCTGGTCTTCTGGGGTCCCTCGGCGGCTGTCTCGGCTCCCCCCCCCCCCCCCGCAAGAACTCGACACCTTAATGCGAGCGTGCTCGCATGGTGTAGAGTTCTTGCAGGTGCGCTCCCGTGATACAGCCGGTGGCCATAGCCGCTCACTGTATCACTCGGCCAGGCTGAGCGGCGAAGAGGATTTCGGGGGCGAGCAAGGGACTTTCAAGGGGTCAGGTAGGTAAAACGGGGGGGCTGGGTGGGCCGGTATTGTCGGATATTTTTTCACCTTAATGCATAGAATGCATTAAAGTGAACAAACTTTTATCTTTACAAGCCCTTTAAGTATTTTCATTACATATAACATTTACAAATAACATTTACAAACATAACACAAAAATAAAACATTACTATGTAAACATACAATAAGTGGTGGCCTCTCTGGTTGCCACCCTTCCTTCCCACGCATAAAAAGAAAAAGGAAAAGGGGGGAGGAGTAACATAAATGTATTTTATTGGGATTTTATGTGATAGACCAACACAAAGTGACACATAATTGTGAAGTGGAAGGAAAATAATAAATAGCACAACGCTATGGGCTAGATTCAGGTAGGAGCGCGTAAAAATGTGCGGGCGTAGCGTATCCCGTTTACGCTACGCCTCCGCAACTTTTACGGGCAAGTGCTGTATTCACAAACCAGTTGCCTGTTAACCACTTAAGGACCGCCGCACGACTATGTACGTCCACAACATGGCACGTAAAGGCAGATGGGCGTACATGTACGTCCCTGCCTTTCCATGGGTGGGGGGTCCTATCGGGCGGTCCCCGTGGCTCTGGGAGCGATCCGGGATGAGGGGGCGGCTGTTCTTTTTTGTCCACCCCCTCCGGATCGCTCCCAGCCAATCCGCTTCCTCCTCTGCCTGAACTGTAAACACAGGCAGAGGAGGAAGTGATGTCACCTCTCCTCCCGCCGGTATTTTCGTCCGGCGGAGGAGAGGAGACATCACAACAATGAGTACACAAGCACTACACTGACACCTGTACACATAGGCACACAAATCCCCCCCCCCCCCCGTCACCCCCCCAGCCCCCCTGTCACAGTGTCACTAATGAGCAGTGATCATTTATTTACTGATCACTGCAGTGACAGTGTGACAGGCAGTTAGTGTCAGGCAGTTAGTGTTAGGTCCAGGGTAGCCCCCTACACCCCCCCCCCCATAAAGGTTTTAACCCCTTGATCACCCCCAAGTTAACCCTTTCACCCCCTATTGCCAGCGTCACTAAGCGATCGTTTTTCTGATCGCTGTATTAGTGTCGCTAGTGCCGCTAGGTAGCTAGTTATTTTTTGAGGTTCGCCCGCCAGGTTTTTATAGCGTTAGGTACCCCCATACATTTTCTAATAAAGGTTTTAACCCCTGATTGTCCCTAGAGTTAACCCTTTCACCCACTATTGCCAGCGTCACTAAGCGATCGTTTTTCTGATCGCTGTATTAGTGTGGCTGGTGCCACTAGGTAGCTAGTTATTTTTTTAGGTTCGCCGCCATGATTTTATAGCATTGGAAATCTTATGGGGGTACCTAACGCTATCAAAACTAGCTACCTAGCGACACCAGCGACACTAATACAGCGATCAGAAAAACGATGGCTTAGTGACGCTGGCAATAGGGGGGGGAAAGGGTTAACTCTAGGGGCAATCAGGGGTTAAAACCTTTATAAGGTACCCCCATACATTTTCTAATAAAGGTTTTAACCCCTGATTGCCCCTAGAGTTAACCCTTTCACCGCTAGGTAGCTAGTTAGTGCCAGTAACGCTTACACCCACGCGCAAAGCATACACCCCCAATATGTGGAATTACACCCCAAAATACATTCTGCTGCTTCTCCTGAGTACGGGGATACCACATGTGTGAGACTTTCTGGGAGCCTAGCCACGTACAGGACCCCAAAAACCAATCACCGCCTTCAGGCTTTCTAAGGGTGTAAATTTTTACTTGGGGCAAAAAAAAATAAAAAATATTCCATGGACTCAACATGCCTCTCAGCAAATAGCTTGGGGTGTCTTCTTTCCAAAGTGGGGTCATTTGGGGGGGTTGTATGCCATCTTGGCATTTTATGGCCTTCAAAACTGTGATAGGTAGTGAGGAAAATGTATGCCCTTAGAAATCTTGAAGGCGGTGATTGGTTTTCGGGGTCCCGTATGCGGCTAGGCTCCCAAAAAGTCTCACACATGTGGTATCCCCGTACTCAGGGGAAGCAGCAGAATGCATTTTGGGGTGCAATTCCACATATAACCATGGCATGTGTGAGAAATAATGCAATATTTTTTACTTTTAGCTATAATAAATATCGTCAAAAAATATATAAACATTTTTTTTCCTCAGTTTAGGCCGATACGTATTCTTCTACTTATTTTTGTTAAAAAAATCACAATAAGCGTTTATTGATTCGTTTGCGCAAAAGTTATAGCATTTACAAAATAAGGAATAGTTTTATGGCATTTTTTAACAGCTGTCAGATGGGTTGTGCATCATTCAGCCGGGCGCCTCCTATGGAGGCTGTATCGTTCATGACGGCGGGTCAGGGTCATAGAAGGATTACAGCACTGGATTTTTTTTTTTGGGGTGAAAAGGTAGTGGTACAATGTACCCTGTTACCAATTCACATATGGGGGGATGGAATTTGGGGGTCCCCTTTGTTAAAGGAGGCTTCCATATTCTGATAAGCCCCCTGCCCGCAGACCCCTACACCCACCGGGCAAGGGTTGTGGGGATGTGGCCCTTGTCCCCATCAACATGGGGACATCCTCCCCATGTTAAGGGCATGTGGCCTGGTATGGTTCAGGAGGGGGCACTCTCTTGTCCCCCCTCTTTTCCTGCGGCCTGCCAAGTTGCATGCTCGAAGAAGGGTCTGGTATGGATTTTTGGGTGGAACCCCATGCCATTTTTCTTTTCATTTTGGTGCAGGGTTCCCCTGAAAATCCATACCAGACCTTAATGGTCTGGTATGGATTTTAAGGGGGACCCCTAAGCCATTTATTTTTATTTGGTGCTGGGTTCCCCTTAATATCCATACCAGACCTTAAGGGCCTGGTAATGGAATTTGGGGGGACCCCATGCATTTTTTTTTGGTTTGGGGTTCCCCTTAATATTTATACCAGACCTAAAGGGCCTGGTAATGGACTGGAGGGGGAACACATGCCGTTTTTTTTCAATTACTTGTATCTGTATTGTAAGTAGACACCCCAAGCTATTTGCTGAGAGGCATGTCGAGTCCATGGAATATTTTATATTTTGACACAAGTTGCGGGAATATGACAAACTAATTTTTTTTTTGCACAAAGTTGTCACTAAATTATATTTTTTCAAAATTGGCGCTCTATTTTTGTTTATATCGCAAAAAATAAAAAACACAGAGGTGATCAAATACCACCAAAAGAAAGCTCTATTTGTGGGAAAAAAGGATGCCAATTTTGGGAGCCACATCGCACGACCGCGCAATTGTTAGTTAAAGCGACGCAGTGTAGAATCACAAAAAGGGGCAAGGTCCTTAACCTGCAATTCCCATTGTTTATCAAAGCAACACTTTTCAAAAGTTCTAAGTACTTAAAAAAAAAAAATCTCCCATTTAAGCAAAATATTTACATTTGCACCCTTTCACGCAGAAGTCTAATGGTTTTATGCCCCCCCTAAAAGGGAGTGGATTGTTCAGGGATGATGTGAATGAACTTATTCTATCTGTTGAATTTCTGTAGAACTAGCTAATTTACTGCTACGAAAATTTTTCAGTACCCTGTTTTTTTTTTGTTTTTTACATTTTTCAATACCTGTGTTAATTTTCACCTCAAATTTAGATTTAGTTTTAGTGTAGCGGTGTGTTTCCACTAGTTACTAACATCCATTGTCAGAGAATCGACCGTGGAAGAACTGGCAGACCTGTCTTGCACTGACCTACGAGCACAGTGCGCATGCGCGCACATACGAGCACAATGCCCGTGCATACGAGCACAATACCCGCGCATACGAGCACAAGGTGCATGCACCATTACGCACGCAATGCGGGCGGGACTCCTGGCGTCAGTGCCTATTTAAACCTTGTTGCAGCAGTCACCAAACTGCTGCATGATCTTCAGTCCTTGACGTGATCCTGAATCCTTGTTCCTGTATTCCCGTTGACGACCCGGCTTGCCTGACCAGATTTCCTGTGCATGACCCCTGGCTTGTCTCTCGGCTTATCCTTGTCCTGTTCCTGTCTGCTGGATCCTGTGTATGACCTTGGCTTGCCTTCTGACCTGTTCCAGTCGCTTCCTGCTTCTTGTGTATGACTATCGGATCAGCTCCTGACTCCGCCCCTGCCAACCTACCTCTCCTGGTACTTCCGTGGTACCCCTGCCGGACTACGTATCCTGGTGCACATCTGATCCCCAACATCGCTCCAGCAAGTCGCAGCCGGCAACTCCTGCACCCCTGGGCATAGCGTCCCCTGTCTCACCTCCGGGGGGCGTTCTGCACTCGAGTCGCAAGGGAAGCCCTCTCGGCACTTCGGCCTCTGGTAAGGTATGTGACAGTATCATGCAGCCAGAAGTTTCAGAGGCACTTCCCCGCTCGAAATGTTGTTTTATTTGGGGGTATTGAACTTGGTTGAGGGAAAGGGATATGGGATGCCCATAGAACAAATGGTATTTGCAATGCTGGAGCTGATCCGGCTTCACATTGGCAAATGGTTACTTATTATGTTCACAGAACAGAAATGGTGGACTCTAATCTTGACAGACTTTTTCACCTCAGTACTTCTCCCGCCTCTGCACTCTACCTGTAGACCTCTACCTCTAGGACTCTTCACCGCCTGTGCAACACTTACCTGTCACAGCATTAGACATCCTGTCCCACCATGTTAAATAGGTTAGGCCTCACTCTGAATAATTCCTAGCTGAAACTGTCCTGATGAATAATAGGCTAGGGGCCTGCAGTACCCCTTCTTGATGGCCTTGAACAGTTAATTAATAAAGCATACTTGATGGTGGACTACTGATCCCAGCAGGCCTGACAAATCCTGAGTTCTCAGACTGCAGCAACTTGACACAAAACGCAACAGTCTCTCCTCTGGCTTTGCACCCAGCTCCCCTGGCATGCCTCTTTCAGACCTCCACTGTGCTACACTCACCGATTGACCACTAGATGGCAGCAAAAATTTACAGTGAGAAGCTGTCAGAGAAACACTCAGCTGCATACCGTAGTGCATGCACCACATGACTTCCTGGCTGCCTATAAAAGCTGAGAAAGTTCTCAGAGGAATTGCTGGTTTGTCTTCATCTGTGACGTGTTCCTGTGTTTGATTACCTGCTGTGACCTGGATTGCCTCTGACTCTGCTGATCTTCTCCTGGACCTGACCTTTGGCTTGTACTACCGACTCCACTTGTCTCCTGTGTTTTCGCTCGGTCTGTGACCCGGACTCCGCCTCTTGTCTCCTTGCCTTGACCTTTTGCCTGTGACCTACACTTGCCTTGTGTGTTTCCAACACAGTACCTCTGTTTGTGTTTAAACTTTCTTATCTGCCTGTGCTTGACCTCCGGCCTGGTTCTGGACTCTCTGACCAAGTTCTTCCAGCAAACCACGCACCTTCCAGTTTGACTACTTTCACCTGCTGGGTAGCCTGTGCCTCTTTGTGCCATTCCTCCCCTGTCTCACCTTCAGGGGTCTAAGTGCGCTTAGTCGCAAGGGTGAACCGCTCTCTGCATCTTGGCCTCAGTAAGTACTAGTCTACCAGTGATAGTACGAACCAGCCATGTCTGAAGCCGACAGAGCGTGTTCCCCTCTCGAGGTCCTGTGCCAACAAGTCTCCGCACTCACAGATGCAGTTCAGAAATTGTAGGAAGGCTACAACAAAATGGACAATCGTCTCCAGCAACTTCCTGGACCATCTGCGTCAGCAGCTGCACCTTCGGCACCAAGCAGCGGGGCTCCTCCTTCTTAAGCCACTTCAGGTCCCACCGTGATCATGGCCTCTCCTGAGCCCAGGGTACCTACTCCAGGGCGATTTGCTGGCGAGCGCAAAAAATACATGGCCTTCAAAAACGCCTGCTCCCTCTATCTTATTCTCTAGCCCAGGACTTTTTCCTCGGAATTAGTCAAAGTAGGGTTCATCATCTCCCTTCTGGCCGATGAACCCCAAGCTTGGGCCCACAATTTGGCGGAACAGAGGAGTCCCATACTGAACACATTAACTTTGTGAAAATAGTGCAGCGCTGCATATCTATAAATCTTATATAAACAAATAATTATACATTCCATAAAACAATTTATGAAAATGAAAAAAGAAAATAAATAAATGATAAAAAACAGTTCATATGTAGGTTTTCAAAGCTGTCACCCGTGTAATAAAAAAATCCTATTTAAATGGATCCAATATTCAGTGCACACCACCACTTGCTAAAATGCCTGCTCACCTCAAGGATTAGTATAAAACTCATAGACGATCACTCCATGTGTCCACTAAACATGTGCACTGCCAAAAAAATTTTTTTTTCGTTTATGTTATTTTCGTTTTTTTTTATTTTTTCGGAAATTCTGGAAATTCTAAAAATGTTTCCTGACAGACTACGTGTGGGTTAATCCCGCCTCTCATACCTCATAGGACCCTACTCCCATAAAGCTTTGCTTCTCACTATAGACTGTGTTGCTTTTTTGTCCTCCTAGGACCTAGGTAGTTTTTACCTTAAAGAAGTATGTCCTGGTGGTGTACACGTACAGAGCGTTTCGTTAAGGCTCTGGAGTCCAACAAGTCTCATCTATTAGCTGGATGGACATCTACAGTGTCTGTGGTGCTCTCAAGAAGCTTACTAGCCTGCCACTGGCAGGTAAGCAGCATTCTGGCCATACATCCTGGCTATTAGCAGGAGGCCCCATCTCTAATAACCCAGACCGTGCAGAGTGAGCAGTGGTGGCTCCTAGCTCCAGGTGGGATCGTGGGATTCCTTGGTGGTAATGTACTCTTAAACTTACTTTTATGGCAGCCAGTTTTTGTGTGTTGTTCGTTGCTCCTTCTGGCTATGGCCTCACCGCTTTCTGGTGGTTTGCGCATACGCGGGTCTCGTTTCCAGTCTGGAAGGCTGCGATCGCGCATGCGCGCAAGGTCTTCGGGGGGGACGCCGGGCACAGCGCAGGCGCGTGATGCGCTCGGTTGTGCGTGGTGACGTTTTACAGGGCGGCAAGTTTAAATAGCTGTCAGGTACAGCTAGGCAATGGCACATTCTGATATCATGGCGTACTGGGTACTGTGTACCACAAAAAATCCTCCTGCGCTCTGGTGTATCGCCAAACTGGGTGTATCAGTATGGTACAAAGGCAAAGTCTTAAGTCTTGCAGCCCTCCACAGAACAAAGGGTGTTCATATGGCTAAAATGAAAAAGAAAAGAAAGGAGGGCGCACCGACCTTGTGCATTACCACTTAAAAGTTTTAATAAACATGAAATAAAAAGCAATGGTCCTACTTACAAACATTCAGAAGTAAGCGCATTTAAAAACAGCTGAAACTGGACCTCACGGCACCTGCCAGTCCGACCCTTGACACCAATATGGCTGACGCGTTTCTGGGGCGTACCCCCTTCCTCAAAGCCTAGGTGGTCTGTCATACTGGGTACTGATCTTCTGTATTAAGGTAGGAGGCTGTGCTGTTTCACTGCCTTATCTTTCTTCTATATTTGTTTTGTTTGCTTGATGCCTTATCCTTATCATTGGTCATTTTCAGTACTGTGTGCTTCCCTGCCATGGATGTGTCACCGCCCACCTGTGGCCATACCTTACACTGCAGGTAGGATGGAATTTATTTTCCCTCTGCCCGGTTAGTAGCATGTTATTTCTTTTTTGTTCCCAGCCCCTCTAGGTCTGTTCCTCGACCTTTAGCACACGAAGATAATGTTGAACCTCGATCCCAGCATCATCAATCAAGTTCTAGACGCTCTAGGTCATCATCTAGACATCATAGAGAGGGGTCTAGATCCACATCTGGTCACCATTCTCACCGCCATTCCAGTCACTCTGGAAGAAAATCCTGTTGGGGATGTAGGGCTCAGGTCCCAGAAGGAAAATCCCTCTGTGAGCCGTGTTATTCCCGTGCTGTAAGGGAAAGAGGAGGTGAAGACCAGCAGGTTGAAGCCCTGGTCAGAAGGGTAGTCCAAGAGTCTTTGAAGGGTTCTGATTCCACTCAAGCAGTTGTCCCTCCTGTTGACCCAACCCCAGTCCTTGTGCAGGATAGTCCTGAGACTCCAGGTCCCTCTCAGCCTAACCGCTCGTCAAGTGTGTCCTCAGACAGTGAGGTGGAAAGTGTTAATTATGCCGCAGGCTTTGATTTCTCTCTAGTCCCAAGCTTGGTTAAAGCAGTTAAGGACGCCTTAAAGTGGGAAGATCCAGTAGAAGCTCCTTCTAAGCAGAGGAAGTACTTCAAGCAGCTCAAAAAGGACCGCCCAAACTTTCCCCTTCTTGGTGAGCTTGGAGAGGTTATTACAGAAGAATGGGCTGGCACAGATAAGAAAAATTCCTTACTCTCTAAAATAGCAAAAATGTACCCATTCAAGAGTGAAGAGGTGAGACATTTAGAGTCAGCCCCTCTAGTTGATGCAGCCTTGATGAGACTGGTAAAACATGTCACACTCCCCCCTGGAAGACACAGTTTCTTTCAAGGATGGTCTGAAAAAAAAAGATAGACACTGATCTAAAACGTATTTACATTACGGCAGGCATGGCTTGTAAACCAGCCTTAGCTCTTGCAGCCTTGTCTAAGGCAATGGAGGCCTGAACAGATGAGATGGACTCTGTGTTGTCATGCGTCTCCGAAGATATAGCCAGAAGCATTCCAGTCCAAGAACTAAAAATGGCTTCGTTTTTTTTGGGAGAGGCCTCCCTTGACCTTATTCGCTTAGTGGCTCGGGTCATGCTCTCCTCCGTTACGGCCAAGCGTGCCCTGTGGCTACGCCCTTGGGTGGCTGACCCTGCCTCTAAACAGGTGTGGTGCAAAATTCCTTTTCTAGGGTCTTCCCTTTTTGGGAATAAATTGGACAGCGCCATCACCCGGGCCACAGGCGGTAAGTCAGGGTTCCTTCCCCAGGATCGTCGTCTGTATGGACAGAGGAGATTTTTTCCCAGACAAGATCAAGATCGATCAAGGGATGCTCGTCGGTACAGACCTGGGCGTGGTTTTAGGAAGAACTGGAGAAGAAACCAGCCCTCTGGTCAGAAGCCTGCAATGGGTCCTTCTTCAAGCGGCTGTGAGGCTCCTAAGTCGTTTTGATATAGGGTTGGCCCAGACGGAACTAGTCGGGGGTCGTCTCTTCAAATTCCGGCATGTCTGGGCAGCCTCGATAAAAGATTTTTGGTCCGTCAAAACAGTTTCTACAGGTCATTCTTGGACGTTTGTCAATTCACCCGTTCTTCAGTTCATTTCCACAACCATGCCCTGCTCAGAGGAGAAAAGACAAGTCCTCCTGTCATACACAAGCTCCCTCGTAGCTCAGGGTGCTGCTATACACGTCCCAACAGCCGATTCACCCCTGTTTCTGGTTCTAAAAAAGACAGGTTCCTGGAGACCAGTGATAGATCTGACAGTCAGAACTGTCAGGATAGGTACTCACCGAGGCAGAGATGCCGAGTGCGGCTACCTTTGTGACACTGTGCACTTCACCCCCTGGAGGTGGAGACAGTGGGGAAGGGCACAAAGAGGCACCGGTTACCAGTGGTGGATGATGGTTTGATAGCAGATCACTGAAGATTTGATCCGTGGTAACAGAGCAAGGCCGTGGCAGATACTGATAGTGATCCAGGTGCACACAAAGTTCAGGAAACTGAGAACCAGTTCAGATCAGGACAATAAACAGATCCGGGTAGCAAGCCAATGGTCAGGGATAGGAGAAGGTACGAAGTCCAAGATACAAGCCAGGGGTCAAGGAGCATAGACAGCAGCAGATCCGATGAAACAAGCCGGGGGTCAAGTGCAGGAGAAGGCGTAGAGGAGTCAGGTTCAATCCGGGTCAAAGATAGGTCAAGGTTTTCAGGTTTTTCAAAAGTACTGCAACAGGATAAGCTGACAACAAACCAGCAACCCGCCATAGGTTTGGGGCTGGTTTAAATAGGCTGGGCTGAGTCTTGATTGGTGGATGTGCGCGTGGCTGCGCGCGCAAGTGCGCGCCCACGCACACGCCGTGGAACGGAGCCACGCTGGAACGCAGCAGCGCGCATGCACGCGCCACACATAGCATGGGCATGCGCCGTAACGCAAATCGGCCGCTGGAGCTACTGGTTCCCTGACAGTGCCCCCCCCAAGGGGCGGACTCCGGACGCCCAAGCTGGACATCAGTTCTGGATGGTCTTGATGAAAAGCTCAAATTAGCCGTGGAGCATGTAAATTCCTTGATGGTTCCCATGAATTATCTTCCGGAGGGTACCCTTTCCACTTGACCAGATACTGAAGCTGTCTTCCTCTCTTCCTGCAACCCAGAATGGCCTCAACCTCAAATTCCATCTTACCTTCGACCTCAACTGGTGAGGGTGGAAATTCTTCCCTCTCAGGGAAGGAGTCAGGAAAGACAGGTTTCAGCAAGTAGTCATGGAAGACGGGATGAATTCTGTAAGACTTAGGTAGAGCTAATTCGAAAGCCACATCATTGATTTTTTGTTTGATCTTGAAGGGTCCGATGAACCTCGGACCTAACTTCCGAGAAGGTATGTGGAACCTGAGGTTTGCAGCTGACAACCAGACTTTCTCCCCAATTTCGAAGGTCAGGCATTCCTTTTTCCTCCTATCAAAAAAAATGTGTGGTCCTCCTGGGCCTGACGCATCATCTCCTGGAGTTTCCTGAAATTTAGTTGAACAGAGGTTATGTGCTCCTGAACGGCTGGAACCGACGTCTCTGGAATAGAGCTAGGCAGGAATGAAGGGTGAAACCCGAAGTTAGACCAAAAGGGAGTTTGTTCGGTTGTGGAATGGATGGAATTGTTGTACGCAAATTCTGCGGACAGAAGTAGTGAGGACCAGTCATCCTGGGAAGTAGAACAGAAGCAGCGGAGATATTGCTCCAAGGTCTGGTTCGTCCTTTCTGTCCGCCCATTGCTCTGTGGGTGATAGACCGAAGAAAGACAAACTTTGATATCAAGAGATTTACAGAGTTACCTCCAAAATTTGGACATAAATTGCACTCTACTGTCAGAGACGATACTTTTGGGAGTCCCGTGAAGCCGGACAACTTCTTTAAAGAAAACTTTGGCTGTTTCTGTAGCAGAGGGGGTGCCCACCATGGGTAAGAAGTGTGCCATCTTGGAAAGACGGTCGATGACTACGAAAATTGAGGTAAAACCCCTGGAAGGAGGGAGATCCACAATAAAGTCCATGGAGACTTCCGACCATGGTCGTTCAGGGATGGGCAGAGGCTTAAGTAAGCCCCAACTCTTTGTACTTGGCCCTTTGTTGCGTTGGCAACGAGTACATGCAGACACATAGGCTTTGCAATCCTGCCTCCAGCTTGGCCACCAGAAAGTGCGGGAGACCAGCTCTGCGGTCTTTCGGGCTCCGAAATGGCCCGCCAGTTTGTGATCGTGGAAGGTACTAAGGACTAGGTACCGGGTTTCCATGGGAACAAAAATCTTGTCTCGAGACCAGAGCAACTCGTCCCGCCTTTCAAGGGGAAGAGTCCCCTGGTTGGAGCAGTGCCTGAATGCAGTTTTAAGAGAGGTTAGAAGATCCGATTGCGGGAGTAAGAGGAAGTTCTGTGAAGATAAAATGGTGCCAGGCTCTGATGCCACGGGGGTTTCCAAAAACATTCTAGATAGAGCATCTGCCTTCCCATTCTTGGAACCGGGTCTGTAGGATATGAGGAAATTAAACCGGGTGAAGAAAAGAGCCGAACGGGCTTGCTTGGGTCTCAACCGTTTTGCCGATTGCAGATATTCTAGATTTTTGTGATCTGTAAAGATCATAACAGGGTGAACTGCTCCTTCCAACAAATATCTCCACTCTTCCAGAGCGAACTTAATCGCTAACAACTCTCTGTCACCAACGTCGTAATTTCTTTCTGGCGGATTTAATTTCCGAGAGGCAAAAGCTACAGGATGTAGGAGGGCCTTTAGTCCTTGTCTTTGGAATAGAATTGCCCCAACAGCTGTCTCGGAGGCGTCGACCTCAAGTATAAAGGGTAGTGCCGTATCGGGGTGGCATAGAACAGGTGCTGAAGTAAATGCTGACTTGAGTTTAAGGAAGGCTTCCTGGGCCTCCTGTGACCAAACAAAATGATTGCCTTGATGGGTGAGCTTGGTAATGGGTGCTACTATGGAGGAGAACCCAGTGATGAACCGTCTATAAAAGTTAGCAAACCCAATAAAACGTTGCTCCCCTCTTTTGTCTTTGGGAGCTGGCCAGTCTTGAATGGCTTGGACTTTTTGTGGGTCCATGGCAACTCCACAGGTAGAGACGATAAAACCGAGAAATTGTACTGTACTCTTTTCAAACTCACATTTCTCGGTCTTCAGGTACAATTTATGGTGTCTAAGAGTCGTGAGAACTATCTTGACATGTTCCCGATGAAGCTCAATGGAAGCAGAAAAAATAAGCATATCATCCAGATAGACCACCAAAAATTCGTCCAGGTGTTTCCGAAAAATGTCGTTGACAAGATGTTGGAAAGTAGCAGAATGGCATTACGAGATACTCGAAGTGTCCAAATCTGGATCTAAAAGCAGTCTTCCACTCATCCCCTGCTCTGATTCGGATGAGGTTGTAAGCACCACGAAGGTCCAATTTGGAGAAGATCTTGGCAGACCGGAAACGTTGGAAGAGCTCGGGAATGAGGGGTAGCGGGTATCTGTTTTTAACAGTAATTTTGTTCAACTCCCTGTAATCTATGCAGGGTCTGAGGGAGCCGTCCTTTTTCTCCACAAAGAAGATTCCTGCTCCCGCAGGGAAGGAGGAGGGGCGAATAAACAGTTTTTCAAGGTTCTCGTCAATGTAGGCCTTGAGGGCCTTTAGTTCAGTCTCTGATAGGGGAAAAATACGGCCAAATGGAATTTCTGCACCAGGTAGCAGGTCGATAGGGCAATCATAAGGCCTGTGAGGGGGTAGATGGTCGGCCTGTTGCTTGTGAAAAATGTCTGTGAATTCCCGGTATGCTGGAGGGATGTGTTGGAGATTCTCTGATGTGGCGGTGACGGTGGAACAGGCGGTGGTAACCAGTGTGAGGCAATGTTGAGAGCAATAGGATGAAACAATGTTGACCTCCTTGCTACCCCAATCGATATGCGGTTGATGTAATTGTAGCCAGGGAAGGCCTAAAATAATAGGGAATATGGGAGATGAGATTAAGTCCAGTTGAAGAAGTTCCTGGTGTCCAGAATCTGTGATGGCTAAAACAGGATCGGTCTGCTGTGTGACTAGTCCTGAACGAGTGAGAGAGCCATCTGCCAGGTGTACTTGTGCGAAGGAAGTGGCCTGGGTGAGAGAAGAACGGACCAGACCAAGCTGCATAGGTTCTGGGTCAGGGACCGGGTTGGAGGAAGAGGCTGGAGGAGGTGGATGCGTAGGAACTGGATTTGGAGGAATCCAGGTTGGACGAGACGTTTGGAAGCGCTCGGAGCGCCGTTCTCGTAGACGTCTATCCAATTGAGTAGCAGCTTGAATTAAGTCCTCTAGTGTAGTAGGGGTTTCAGTTCTGGCTAGCTCGTCTTTGAGTGATTCTGAAAGTCCCTGCCGGAACTGATACTTTAGGGCTGCTTCATTCCAGCCGGTATCGGCTGACCATTTCAGATAATCAGCCGTGTAGTCTTCTACTGGTCTCCTACCCTGACTTAAGTTGTGAAGGATGGTTTCGGCCGTTGCTGTGCGTTGTGGGTCATCGTAGAGTTTAGCCATATGTTCGAAAAAAGTGTCAAGTGTATCCAGCACTGGACTTCTCTGTTCCATGAGGCCATGTGCCCACGCCTGTGGTTCCTCGGAGAGAAGAGATATAACGAAGCCCACTTTGACTGCTTCTGAAAAGAATGTTCTGGGTTGCAGCGCGAGATACAAAGAGCATGCGTTTTTGAAAGCACGGTATTTCCTGCGATTGCCTGATTGTCGGGACTCTAGGTTCAGGAGTCACTACCATGGCTGTATTTGCGGAAGCCTGTGGGGCTGTAGCCCCAGTAGTGGAAGCTGTGGCTGGAGCGGACGGACCGGGTCGTCCAGCAAGCTGCTTAAGGCGGCCATCGACTTGAAGGTATCCGTCCTGCAACTTCTGTACTGCTTCCGTAAGAGCAGAGACCTGCTGGCAAAGGGTCTCAAAAGGTGAACGCGCCCTGTCGGCCTCAGACATCTGGCTGTTTTTTTACTGTCAGAACAGGTACTCACCGAGGCCGAGATGCCGAGGGCGGCTACCTTTGCGACTCTGTGCACTTCACCCCCTGGAGGTGGAGACAGTGGGGAAGGGCACAAAGAGGCACCGGTTACCAGTGGTGGATGATGGTTTGATAGCAGATCACTGAAGATTTGATCCGTGGTCACAGAGCAAGGCCGTGGCAGATACTGATAGTGATCCAGGTGCAAACAAAGTTCAGGAAACTGAGAACCAGTTCAGATCAGGACAATAAACAGATCCGGGTAGCAAGCCAGTGGTCAGGGATAGGAAAAGGTACGAAGTCCAAGATACAAGCCAGGGGTCAAGGAGCATAGACAGCAGCAGATCAGATGAAACAAGCCGAGGGTCAAGTGCAGGAGAAGGCGTAGAGGAGTCAGGATCAATCCGGGTCAAAGATAGGTCAAGGTTTTCAGGTTTTTCAAAAGTACTGCAACAGGATAAGCTGACAACAAACCAGCAACCCGCCATTGGGGCTGGTTTAAATAGGCCGGGCTGAGTCTTGATTGGTGGACAAACCCATGCACGCGTGCGCCGTGGAACGGAGCCACGCTGGAACGCAGTGGCGCACATGCACGCGCCACGCACGGGCACGGGCATGCGGCGTAACGCAAACCGGCCGCTGGAGCTACTGGTTCCCTGACACTGACACATCTAAACACCTATATCAAAAAAGAGAAATTCAAGATAGAGTCACTACTCACAAATCGTCAAACAGTTCAACCAGGCGACTGGCTTTTGCCCATAGACCTGAAAGACACCTAATTTCATGTCCCTATAGCGGTAGAGTTTCAAAAATATCTTCGGTTTGCAGTAGGCAGTATTCACCTCCAGTTTACTTGTCTCCTGTTCGGGCTCACAACATCGCCACGGGTATTTTCAAAGCTCTTACTGGCCGTCGTATCCTTAATCAGAACCAGAGGCATTAGTCTACATCACTACTTGGACGACCTACTACTACTTTCACAAAGCAAAGAGCAACTGTTGATACATCGGGCCCTGGTCATATCCACTCTGACCGAGTTTGGTTGGCTACTAAACAGAGAGAAGAGTCACCTAAAGCTGACACAATCTCTAATCTTTCTCGGTGCCCAATTCAACACAGCCCAGAGTACAGGACAGGGTGGCACTCGCAGTCTGTCCCTACTGAGGGAGGTAAATCCAATCATGGCTTGGGCGCAGACACATTTGACAGATCTGACAGCTGTATATCTTCCAGGGGCCCAGAATCTACAGGCGGATTTCCTCTCGAGAACATCTCTTAACGAGTGGTCTCTCCACAACAACGTTTTCAGTTGGATCCTGTCCCTGAGTTTTTCACTGGAAGTAGATCTGTTTGCATCCCCATGCAACTTCAAGCTGGAGAAGTATTACACCAGATGCCGCTGTCCCCAGGCCTTCGGGGTGGATGCCTTAATGGATCAGTCAAGAAGGGGATTATCAGAGTTGATTTTCTAAAGTGCCACATCCAAATGAGAAATCAAAAAGAATAAAGGCAAAGCCCCCTAGTCGGACTTTAAAGGCACTGTGGTGTGTCAGATGTAGTTAGAGAAAACATAGTATTACAATATAATTTATTGAAGAAGTATCAGATAAAAGTTGATTACATGATCTATAACAAATACAAAAAATACAAAATAATGAAATATAGTTCAACATATATTGCTGTGTGATGTGAAGCCCTGTGTGGTCCCGACGTTTCAGGGAGACATAGTCCCTTTCTTCAGGGGTATTCCAGGATTCACAGCTCTAAAAATGTATGGGAAATGATCAGGATAATCCTAATAATGTTGATGATGTTGTTATATAGATTAATACTGAAGTACTTACAGTGAACTGTATGGTACTTCAAGTCAGTAGATCATGTATTTAAAAGCATGGGTTTCCGGATGATCCGAGTCTGCTGGCCTTGCCACTGACGACAGAGCAGAATTGTGAGCAGGGTGTGTTGTTGCCAGATATAAATATGCTGCTGGAGTCAGAGGACATTGGAGCCTAAAGTTGTAATGATGTGTGTTAATATTTATGGACATAATTGTAATAATAAAATGTGAAATAAATTGTGTTTTATAACATTGTGTTTTATAACATTTTCTTGGAGGGATATGGTATGGCTTACCTAGTAAATAGCGATGGAGAGGCTCGTATTAGGCTGGAAGTGTACAAAAGTAATAAGAAATAATGAGTAAATATGTACAATGTATGTAAGTAAAAATATCCATGTTATATTAATGTGGTTAAACCATATATAGTTAAATGTTATAGCAAAAATTGCTCAATAGATGGCGTTCAATGGGGATATTTAGATGTTATAGCAAAAAATGCTCAATAGGTGGCGTTTAAAGGTTGAGTATTAAGGAGTTGATTAAAAAGGACATTTTTTTTTTTTTTCCCCTTTTTTGTGTTCCTGTAAGTATGAAACTGAATGTATGTAGGTGTCGCAAAATCCTGAGAAACCAACTATGGTACAGACGTATCCCTTTCGATATTATCGAAAAATACAATAAAGAATTCTACTCAATTGTAGATCGAGCACATCTCAACGGCGTTATCAAGAAAACCACATGGGATTTTATAAGGGTTAAATTCCCAGTCACGCCAACCTTCTATGCACTACCCAAAGTGCACAAAAATCCCAATGATCCCCCAGGGAGACCCATCATCTCTGGGAGAGGATCATTAACTGACAATGCCAGCAAATTAATTGACGAGTTCTTGCAACCCCTAGTAATCCAATTACCTTCTTACGTCAAAGACACCATCCACTTCCTTCAAATTATCAATGATCTCTACATTCCAGACCACGCTACTTTAGTCACCATCGATGTAGAAGCACTTTACAGTTCGATCCCTCACGACCGAGGAATCGCACTAATAAAACACATCCTACAAACTAAAGGTATAGGCGATCCTTCCTATCATGAGTTCATCATCTCTATTCTGGAATTTATTTTGACACACAACGTCTTTTCCTTTTTTGGCTCCCACTACCTCCAGATACAGGGAGTTGCAATGGGGACCTCGTGCGCCCCCTCTTATGCAAACCTGTATCTGGGGGAGTGGGAGAAAAACCTTTTTTCGGACGACATGTCCGCCATTTATACGGACCACATTACAGCGTGGTATCGTTACATAGACGACATTTTCTTAATTTGGGACGGTCCACCTGATTCACTACAACCATTCTTGCAGCGTCTAAACAAAAACGAGTTCAATCTATCATTCACTATGAATCATGATAAACAGTGTATTCCCTTTCTTGATGTTGAAGTCTTTAGAGACAGTTCACAGAAATTGGGAAGCAAGCTCTATAGGAAACCGACATCCGGTAACAACATCTTACACGCATCCAGCTTCCATCCTCAAGCACTTATTAAATCCATTCCTTACGGACAATACTTACGGATCCGGCGAAACTGTTCCCGCGATGAAGAATTTAGAGACCAAGCACGAAATCTAAGAGACAGACTACTACAACGTGGCTATTCACACTCTTGCCTTAAGCGTGCATATCAACGTGTACTCGCAGTAAACAGAAATACCATACTGTATTCGACCAAACCCCGTGACACCAGCAATCCCAGTCGCATCATTACTAGGTTTAACATGCAACATAATGCGATCACCAACATCATCAAAAAATACTGGCACTTACTGTGCATGGACCCAACTCTGGGACAATTTGTGCCAAAACATCCACTATTCTCCATGAAAAGAGCTAAATCTTTAAAAGACAAACTTGTCACAAGTGAATATAAAGGAGATGCAAGATCTGATCCCTGCAAAGCCAAAGGCACATTTATGTGCGGAAAATGTAACTACTGCAAATTTATGCATACAGTAAAGAACCCTACACTCCCCAATGGTCAAACCTTCTATCCTCAACACTTTGCCAATTGTAGAACATTAGGTGTCATTTACATGTTATGTTGTGACTGCGGATGTTTTTACATTGGCAAGACCAAACTACAATTCTGGCAACGCGCCTACAAACACATCAGAAGTATGCGCAAAAACGACCCAGAACTTCCTCTTGGACGCCATACCTTATTGGTACATGCAGGCAAATTTCCGAACATCAAATTCCTAATCCTTGACCGCATCCATCCCAATCCCAGAGGTGGGGACTGGAATAAGTCCCTCCTCCAACTGGAATTGCGATGGATTTATACTTTACAAGCCACCCTGCCCCCCGGACTCAATGAAGCAATATGCTTCAAACCCTTCCTCGAAGGGTTCTCCTCCGGGGGAATGGAAAAATAATTATGCAACTCATTAAACACCACCACATGCTGCTACTCCCTCAAAATAATTAACTTTAAACACATCATTTACTTTCCTTTTCTTTTCTCTATGTAAAAAAATTGTTTCCTTTGTTACAAGTTCCTCCTCCATTACACATTAGATTGTAATTTACGTCTACATTGTGCTCTTGCCCAGCAACAAGAATCCTGCAACATACTTTACAACCCTGGTTTAGGCCGTGTAAAATAGCATATATATTTAAACAATGTAACATGTTTGTTTCAAAAACCACAATGTATTGATAATTATTCGTAATAATTTTTAATTCTTTTTTCATGTTCTTAAGTTACCAAATTACCATTTCATAAATACCTGTATCTCCAACACCTGGCAATATAGACTATATAAAGCAATTATATAGACACAGGGCTATATTGATATATAGGCAATTATATTTATATCTATATTTAGCAATCTTGATTATCATGATGCATATATTTCCTAGCATAAGCTCAAATTACATCACTGCCAACGATATAAATCAATTGTTTGTTACAATTATACTTAGCATAATTCTGCAAATCAAATTTGTTCCCCCCTTCCCCCTTTTCCTTCTTTGCAATCCCTTCCCCCCCCTCCCCTTCTCCCCCTTTTTCCTTTCTGACTTTGTACTATGTCATAATGTCTGTCACATTTTAAAAGTAATACTTTATCAGCAATGTTCTTTCCTGGTCCGAGCCAGGTTGATCTGTCCCTGACAAACTCAGCAATTCTATAATTTATCCACTAGAGGGCGCTCTGCTTATTCAATATATCTATTTGTGAAACAAGATATAAAACACAAGTTTCTTGTACTGCTATTTGTTGCCTAGATTAATTATGCTGCCCGACATACTTTTCACTACAGGAGACCAATCGGTCTCTTTGTTGGTGAACTTTTGGCAACCTGGCATTTACTCATGCCATGGCCGCCATCTTTCTCCTCCTGTGCGCATGCTCCGTGCGCACAGTGAGGTCGACGTTGGTTCAATCCGTGACGCCGCGCCATCCCGCCGCGCGCGCATGCGCGCTGCGGGATACGCGCGTCATGGTGACGGGTCATGGCGTGTCATCCTGCTGCGCACGCATGCGCATCTCGGATGTTTATGCGCCATGACCCATGGAATCAGTTGCCCTGTGAGCCCCACACCTGCCTCAATTAGCCGTCCGAGCACAGCTGCAAACCCTTTGCACTGGGCGTCGCAGTTTGGCTGATGGGCACTTTATATAGCAGCAGAGGAACTAGTCATTTGCTATCCAGCAACTTGCTGGACAACATGACGGTTCCTCTGAATTCATCTTCCCAAGGTAAAAAACGTTTTATTTTATTTTCTTCATATCAATCACAGCTACCACATTATCAGTTTCCCTGCTGGTTTTGGTTATCTACATACATTCAGTTTCATACTTACAGGAACACAAAAAAGGGGAAAAAAAAAAAAATGTCCTTTTTAATCAACTCCTCAACACCTTTAAACGCCACCTATTGAGCATTTTTTGCTATAACATCTAAATATCCCCATTGAACGCCATCTATTGAGCAATTTTTGCTATAACATTTAACTATATATGGTTTAACCACATTAATATAACATGGATATTTTTACTTACATACATTGTACATATTTACTCATTATTTCTTATTACTTTTGTACACTTCCAGCCTAATACGAGCCTCTCCATCGCTATTTACTAGGTAAGCCATACCATATCCCTCCAAGAAAATGTTATAAAACACAATGTTATAAAACACAATTTATTTCACATTTTATTATTACAATTATGTCCATAAATATTAACACACATCATTACAACTTTAGGCTCCAATGTCCTCTGACTCCAGCAGCATATTTATATCTGGCAACAACACACCCTGCTCACAATTCTGCTCTGTCGTCAGTGGCCAGGCCAGCAGACTCGGATCATCCGGAAACCCATGCTTTTAAATACATGATCTACTGACTTGAAGTACCATACAGTTCACTGTAAGTACTTCAGTATTAATCTATATAACAACATCATCAACATTATTAGGATTATCCTGATCATTTCCCATACATTTTTAGAGCTGTGAATCCTGGAATACCCCTGAAGAAAGGGACTATGTCTCCCTGAAACGTCGGGACCACACAGGGCTTCACATCACACAGCAATATATGTTGAACTATATTTCATTATTTTGTATTTTTTGTATTTGTTATAGATCATGTAATCAACTTTTATCTGATACTTCTTCAATAAATTATATTGTAATACTATGTTTTCTCTAACTACATCTGACACACCACAGTGCCTTTAAAGTCCGACTAGGGGGCTTTGCCTTTATTCTTTTTGCCTTAATGGATCAGTGGAGGTTCCGCAGAGCTTATGTCTTTCCTCCAGTCTCGGTCATCCTCCGGTTCCTATCGAGACTCAAGTGGGAGGAGGCCGAGGCAGTGGTGTATTTAGGTTTTGTGCTGCCCTAGGCCTGACAAAACTCGTGCACCCCCTAATTTAAATATGATCCACCCCTTCCTTTCAAGGCCACACCCCTTTCTGTTAAAGTCCCACCCTAGACCCGCCCCACTTTTCGAGTGGGGACACTAGTTCTGAGGGCCTGGGGAGGGGGGGGGGCAATGGATTCCCTAAATATGCAGGGATTTACTCTCACTTCCTCTTTGGCTATAGGGCAGGAATTGAAGGGAAATCTCTGCAATTGGACATGAATGGTAAAAAAATAAACTGACAGGGGCAGTGCGGCCGCTTTATGGGGGCGCTGGACTAATTTGGCTCTCAGCCCAGTCTGGCCCAGAGGGCAGCCATCACAAATTTTGGGGGCCCCTTACACAGCTTTAGGCAGGGTCCCCCTTGAGCAGAAAACCGGGGGTGGGGGGGGTCTGCTGATGAAAAAAAACCTGTGTATTTTCTTCTCTCCTGACGCAATATAATAAGCGTAAGCGGGGGGGGCCCTTACAGGTGTAATGCAAAAAAAAAGCGGGAGGGGGGCCGGTCAGTTCTGTAAGGGGCCCTGGAGACCATTGGGTCCCTTACATGTGTAAGTTCTGCTCCCATCCAGACCAGATCTCCTGTTGCAAGGATCAACCCCTGTCCGTGTCCAACCCATCTACGTCTGATGGTCTGGTTCTTGAGAGGGGAAGGCTGGAAGCGTTAGGGTGTCCAAGTGGAATTTGGTCCAATTTGGTCAAAATTCTCAAACTACACCTCTTCCATAGATGGTTCTCCTAGTGATCCCAGAATTCAAGATATTCTAGGTTTTCTTCAGATGGGTCTTGATCTACCTTTATCCGTTAGCTCATTAAGAGTTCAAGTTTTGGCTATCTCCGCATTCACAGGTATAATCTGGGCTACTCACACTCTCGTCAGACAATTCTTCAAAGGAGCTATGAGGCTGAGACCTCTAAAGAAACCATGATTTTCCAAGTGGGATATCCCTCTAGTCTTGGACTTTTTTTCAGATTTTCAAAACACAGACCAACTATCGATCAAGGATCTTTCCCTCAAAGTATTTTTTCTCGTAGCCATAACATCAGCTAAGAGGGTTTCCGAAATTGGTTCGTTAGGATCTAAAGAACCTTTCCTTACATTCTTTCCGGATCGTGTTGTATTGATCCCTATGTTAGGTTCTAAACCAAAAGTGTCATCGGTCTTTCATGAGAACCAGGAGATCATCCTTCCCACCTTTCGGTCTTCTGAGGACTCTGAAGCTCATCCTTTGGATGTCGGAAAAGTATTGAAGCAATATCTGGAAGCTACAGCATCTTTTTGCCAATCTGATCTCCTATAGACATGTGCATTTTGTTTCGTTATGAACATTTTTCATTATTCGGAAATTCGTATGCATCCGAATTTCCGAAATACAAAATTAACGAATTTAAACAAATTCGAAAAAACGCGAACGAAATTCGAATTAGAATAGAATTCGAATCGCATTCGAAAACAAATTTGAATCGAATTTGAAAACAAATGCAAATCGAATTTGAAAAATTGAAATCGATTTTCTAAAAACTACAATAGAATAGAATATAAAGCAATAAAGCAATAGAATCAAAAAGAATAGAATAGAAGTTAATAGAATGTAATAAAATAGAACATGACAGTCTTCCGAAATTCGAATAATATAAATTTGAATTCAAGAATAGATTGGAAAATAATTAAAATTTATGGAAACTAAAATATAAAAGAATAGAAAAAATATAGAACAGAATAGAATCAATTATAATATATATTATATTTTATTCTATTCTCTTGTTTTTCTTTTCTATTCCATTCTAATCTTTTCTATTCGAATTTGAATTCATTTTATACTAAATTCAAATTTCTTATTGAATGAAATCGAATTTGAATAGAAAAGATTATAAAAGATTAGTTTCATATTAGAATTTGAAAAATGTAATTAGATTAGAAAAAATCTACTGCATTCGAAACAATTCTACCACATTTGAAAAAAATCTACTAAATTAGAAAAAACTACCACATTCGATTTTTTTTTACATATAACTATTTTCCAAAATTCGAATTTCATATAGAATGAAATCAAATTGGAATAGAAAAGATTAGAAAAGAAAATAATAGAAAAGTTAATAAATTAGAAAAACAATAGAACAGAATATAATCAATTAGAAAAAATTATAAAAGATTAGTTTCATATTAGAATTTGAAAAAAATTTGACCGAATTCCGAAAAAGTCGATCAAGATAGAAAAATGTAATTAAATTAAAAAAAAAATCGACTGCATTCGAAAAAATTCTACCGCATTTGAAAAAAAATCTACTAAATTAGAAAAAAACTACCACATTCTTTTTTCTTTTACATATAACTATTTTCCAAAATTAGAATTTCATATAGAATGAAATCGAATTGGAATAGAATAGAAAATAATAGAAAATTCCAAAATTATCTTCCAAAATTCGAATTTCGTATAGAGTGAATTCGAATTTGAATACAAAAGAATTCAAAATCATTGAATACAAAATTAGAATTTCGGAAAATTGTTATATATATAAATATAAATACCCTAACCCTAATATATATATATATATATATATATATATATATATATATATATATATATATATATATATATATATATATATATATAAAACCATTTTCCGAAATTCGAATTTTGTATAGAATGAATTTGAATAGAAATATATTTTATTCTATTCTGTTCTATTGTTTTTCAAATTTATTATTTTCTATTTCTATTCTAATCTTTTAACCCTAACCCTAATATTTAATATAACCATTTTCTGATGTATAGAATGATTTTGAATTAGAATAGAAAAGATTAGAATAGATTAGAATAGAAAAGAAGAAACTAGAAAAAAATAGAAAAACAATAGAACAGAATAAAATATAATATAACATATATTGTCTATATCTTATTCTGTTTTATTGTTTTTCCAGTCTATTCTTTTCTATTCAAATTCAAGTTCATTCTATACAAAATTAGAATTTCAGAAAATGGTTTTATATATATATATATATATATATATATATATATATATACACACACAGTGGGCCAGATTCAAGTACATCTGCGCATTATTGGACCGGCATAGCGCACCGACTTTACGTTAGACTGGCGCAATGTAGCGGCGCAATCACCCTATTCTCGTCGGTTTTACGCAGAAATTTGCGCCTGCGCAACGTTATTTCAGAGGCGCAAGGCGGAGTAATACAAATTGGGAAGGACGTGGGCGTGTTACATTGAAATGAGCAGTGACCCCATGCAAATGAGGGGCCAGCCGGCTCGCGCATGCGCGCTTGAAGGAGACCATGGTCAGCACCTCTGTGCGCATGCTCACAACTCGGGAACGGCGCAATCAGTGAAATTGGAAGTGGACTAGGGCAAATTAGTGAACTACGCAAACAGCATAAATAGACAGAGACAAACGCCCTTCCTTTGCAAAAGTACATCCCTTTGTATCCCTTCCTATACAGCAAGGTGCTTTTGTTCTGTTGTTTATTAGCATTTGTTTGTTTGTTTGTGACGTGTCTTTGAGATATTTGGGGACTGTTTTGCAGAGTGATTTTTGTCTTTTATGTGTTTTCTTTGTTGTTATTTTTTTTAAATTATATTTTTGCTGGGCATTTTTTTTTTTGCTGGTCAGTTTTTTTTTTTTTTTGGTTCTGTTTGTGTATGATTTGGGAATGTGGGGGTGACATTCCTGCCGGAAAAGGGGTGTCACCCTCATTTGTGGTGGAGAAGTGATCCCCAGGTCCGTGTGAATGGTGTATGAATGTACAGTGACATAATTGGAGCCGTGGCATGGCGTTGCAGCTCACAAGTCCTGCATGGTGGGCTTGTGCCAATCCAATGTGATGAGGATGTGATGTGTCTGTGCTAGGGACCACAGTGGTGTGCATGCATGCATTCTCATTGTGCCATGATTAATGTGTGTGTTTAACGTGCAAAGATGCCTAATGTGAGCTGTCTCCTGGCTGCTCTTCCCTCAGAAGACGGGGTAGCCTTGGTTAGGGGGATTCCGTAAAGGACTCATGAGATGGGGTCCCAGTGCATATGCAGAGTCACCCTGAAGGGATAAGACAGGAGGGTGTTAGTGCATGTGCCCCTTGTGATTTCAGCATTTCCCCATACATGTTCTGTTCGAAATCTGTGGGGATGGGGCTATGATTGTATATGTAGCTGTCATGGGTGTCATGGGTGGTGTCATGTGTTGGGCTGGTGTTGGGCTCCTGCAGGGTTGTGGTTAATTCCAGGATGGCATGAGGGGTGAATCTGAAGATGCGAGACACCTCAGAATCACTCATGCCAAAGATGTCTATGCATGTGTGATATATCAAGTGAAGAGTGAGGGGCTTGTATCAGATTAGATTATTATATCAATCAAGGTTTTAAAGGGCTATTGAAAGATAGTGAGACCGTGTTTGTAATTTGTATGTATGTTATATATTGATGTATACAGTATATATATATATATATATATATATATATATATATATATATATATAATGCTGTTCTATTTTTATATTCTATTCTTTTCTAATATTTTCTATTATATTCAAATTTTTTCTCTTTGAATGTGAATTCATTCTATACGAAATCCGATAAAATATATGTATATAAAACCTCTTCTGAAATTCGAATTTCATATAGAGTAAAATCGAATTTGAATAGAAAAGATTAGAATAGAAAAGAATAGCATAGAAAAACAATAGAACAGAATAAAATATAATATATTATTCTATTCTATACGTAATTAGAATTTCATAATTAGAATTTCTGAAAATGGTTATATATATAAATATATAAAAATATAAATAAATAGAATAAAATCAAATTCTAATAGAATAGACTAGAATATAAAAAAAAACAATAGAACAGAATAGATATATATATATATATATCGAAATCCGAATCTGGTACAGAATAAATTCAAATACAAAAGATTAGAATAGAATATTTTTTTTTTTTTTCTATTCTGTTGTATTGTTTTTCTATGCTTTTCATTCCTGACAGACTCCATGGCAGCCTACGTGTGGGTTAATCCCGCCTCTCATACCTCATAGGACCCTACTCCCATAAAGCTTTGCGTCTCTCCATAGACTGTGTTCCTTTTTTGTCCTCCTCCTAGGACCTATGCTGTTTTAAAAAAGAATAAGAAGAAATACCTGTTGTTTCCAGTCCTGTTGGTTCTGCACATAGAACCCTCTTATTCAGGCGGCTTGGGTCTTCAGCTATACCCAGCTATTAGCAGGGCAGACATGGGCGATGGTTGCAATTCCTGAAATGCTTAATATCCAGCCATTGGCAGGCAAGCAGCAACAAGGCCAAACGTCCTAGCTTTTAGCTGGAGGCCTCTGTTCCTTCTAAGAATGCCTGAGTCGTGCAGAGTGAGCTCCATAGCTCTCAGTTTTAGGACAGGTCGGCAATGGTATCCTTGGTAACTTATTATCCTCTCTTACAAACTTTTACATGGAAGCCGTATTCTATGTCGTTTTGTTTTTGTTGTCTGGTCTCCGCCTTGGCCATGGCCGCTGGAACGCATCTGCGTTCCAGTTCGTCGTTTCCTGGTCTCTGCGCCTGCGCTGGTTCCAGCCGAGATTGAGGCTTGGACGCGCATGCGCAGTACGATCGGATCGCCGCGATCGCGCATGCACGCGAGGTCTGTATGGGGATGCACGCCTGTCACGTCGCAAATTGCGGCGTGAGCGGCGAGCGCGGTGACGTCATCTTCAGGGCGGCAGGTTTAAATAGCTGTCAAAACAGCTATCTTTGGGACACACGCATGCTGCGCTGTTGCTGTTTTCGTTGCCCCAAATTGATAGTGCTTCCTTCTTCAAGGTATGTTTCTTGCCTTCTGCCTTTTCAAAGCACTGTTTGCTTGATTCATCCTTGCTGCATCTTATTATGATATGTTTGTCTTAGCAGTTCTTGTGACTCCTTTCCACTATGGATGTCTCACCACCCCCCAGTGGCCAACCCTTGCGCTGCAGGTAGGATGGAAAAAATTATTTTTTTCCCTACCTGGCTGTTTGGGTTTCTGTGTAATACAGAGGTTAACTCTTTCCTCCCCGTCAGCCCCTCTAGGTCTGAACATCAATCTTCAGCACGTGAAGTTGTTGACGAATCCAGGTTACAGCATCGTCACTCCAGATCAAGTTCCAGACGCCCCAGGTCATCTTTTAGACACCGCAAAGAAGGCTCCAGATCTTCATCTGGCTGCCATTCTCACCGCCATTCCAGCCACTCTAGCAGAAGAGTCTGCTGGGGATGTGGGTCTCGGGTCTCGGATGGAAGATCGCTTTGTGACCTAGGTTATTCCAAGGCGGTGAGGGAGAGAGGAAATGATGGTCATCAAGTGGAAGCTCTGGTCAGGAGAGTAGTCCAGGAATCCCTTAATAAATCAGATTCTAGGTGTGATGTTACTATTCCTGATGACCCAGTTCCAGCGCTTGCACAGAATAATCCTGAAGCGCCTGGCCCCTCTCATCATCGTGTACGCAGTCCAAGTGCGTCTTCTGTCAGTGATGCTGAAAGTGTTGTCAATCCTGCAGGATTTGATTTTTCCCTAGTGCCAAGTTTAGTGAAAACGGTAAAGATCGCCTTGAAGTGGGAAGATCCGGTGGAATCTCCTTCCAAACAGAGAAAATATTTCAAACAACTCAAAAAGGAGCGCCCTAGTTTTCCCCTCCTAGGTGAACTTTGAGAAATCATTACGGATGAATGGGCTAGCACGGACAGAAAGAATTCTTTGCTTTCAAAGGTAGCAAAAATGTACCCGTTCAAAAGTGAAGATGTTAAGCACTTAGAATCAGCCCCCCTGGTTGATGCCGCTGTGATGAGGTTGGTGAAACACGTCATACTCCCTCTAGAAGATACCGTCTCTTTCAAGGATGGTTTAGATAGAAAGATAGACACAGATCTGAAACGTATATATATCACAGCGGGTATGGCTTGTAAACCGGCTCTAGCCCTAGCTACCTTGTCTAAGGCGATGGAATCCTGGACGGATGAAGTGGATTCTTCCTTAGCGAACGTCTCCGAAGATGTGCTCAGCAGCACACCGATCCATGAGCTGAGAATGGCGTCCGTCTTCCTGGGGGAGGCCTCCGCGTCCGTCTTCCTGGGGGAGGCCTCCCTTGATATTATCCGGTTGGTGGCACGGATCATGCTCTCCTCTGTCACAGCTAAACGTGCTCTGTGGTTGCGCCCTTGGGCGGCTGATCCCGCTTCAAAACAGGGGTGGTGTAGAATTCCCTTTCAGGGGTCTTCCCTGTTTGGGAACAAGCTGGACAGCGCCATCACCCGTGCCACTGGGGGTAAGTCTGGGTTCCTTCCTCAGGATCGCCGTCCGTTCGGTCAGAGGAGATCTTTCCCCAGGCAAGAACAGGACCGTTCAAGAGAGGCGCGCCGGTACAGACCTGGTCGCAAGTTCCGGAAAAACTGGAGGAGAGTCCATCCCTCTGGACAGAAGCCCGCCAAGGGACCCTCGTCTGCTGGACGTGATGCCCCTAAGTCCTTTTGATGCGAAGCCAGCCCAGACGGAAAAAGTAGGCGCTCGGTTACTACAGTTCCGACATGTCTGGGCAGCCTCAATAAGAGATTTTTGGACTGTCAAAACAGTGTCTACAGGCCATACCTGGACCTTTATCAGTCCACCCGTGCTACAGTTTGTACCCACAACAATACCCGGCTCAGAAGAAAAAAGGGAAATTCTTCTGTCATACACAAGCTCTCTCCTAGCTCTGGGCGCCGCTATACATGTTCCATCATCCGAAAGAGGTCAAGGGATGTACTCGCCCCTGTTTATGGTTCTAAAGAAGACATGTTCTTGGAGACCGGTAATAGACCTGACACATCTAAACATCTTTATCAAAAAGGAAAAATTCAAGATGGAGTCCTTGCTTACTATTCGTCAGACGGTTCAACCAGGCGATTGGCTGATGTCCATAGACCTAAAAGATGCCTACTTCCATGTCCCAGTCGCAGCGGAGTTCCAAAAATATCTTCGATTCTCAGTAGACAATGTCCACCTCCAATTTACGTGTCTCCCGTTCGGGCTCACAACATCGCCCCGGGTGTTCTCAAAACTTCTATTGGCTGTCGTCGCCCTGATCAGAACCAAGGGCATTCGACTTCATCACTACCTTGACGACTTACTGTTACTTTCGCAAGACAAGGAACAGCTGTTAACACACCAGATCCAGGTCATTTCCACTCTGACCGAGTTCGGTTGGCTGATAAACAGGGAAAAGAGTCATCTGCAACCCACACAATCTCTGATTTTCTTGGGAGCCCTAATCAACACAGTTCAATGTTCCATCTCCTTACCCCTGATAAAGATCCCGGTAGTCCGGGACAGAATCCGGCTTGCATTGGATTCTCCCTTTCTTAAAGCCTCGCAATGCCTCAAGGTAGTGGGCACCATGGTGTCCACAGTCCCCATGGTGAGATGGGCACAATGGAGGATGCGGCCCTTTCAGAAGGGGTTTCTCCAACAGTGGGATCCGAAGTCTCAGGATCAACGCATTCGAATAACTTCGTCCATGCGAGAGAGTCTCCTTTGGTGGCTACTAAGAAAAAATCTCCTCAACTACCATTCTTTAGCCCCGATCTCCTGGATCACAATTACATCAGATGCCAGCAACAGAGGCTGGGGGGCTCTGTGCTTGAAGGAATTTGCTCAAGGGAAGTGGACGTTACCATCTCGGAGTGTGAGTTCCAATGCACTGGAACTCTGTGCGGCCTACTGTGCCCTTCAATCCTTTCTTTACTTAGTAAAAGGATCGTCAGTCCTGTTAAGAATAGACAACACGACAGCTGTGTCATACATAAAGAGACAGGGAGGCACCCGCAGTCTGTCCCTACTGAAGGAAGTGGATCCGATCATGTCGTGGGCACAAGTGCATCTCTCAGACTTAACAGCTGTGTATCTCCCCGGATCTCAAAATCTCCAAGCAGACTTCCTTTCGAGGACAACACTCGACCACAACGAATGGGCTCTCCACAGCGAAGTCTTCAGTTGGGTCCTATCCCTGGGAGTTGTGCCGGAAGTGGACCTATTTGCATCCCCATGCAATTTCAAACTAGAGAAATTCTATACGAGGGGTCGCTGTCCCCAAGCGTTCGGAGTGGATGCTCTAACAGACCAGTGGAACTTTCACAGAGCCCATGCTTTTCCTCCAGTCCCGGTCATCCTCCGGTTCCTGGCAAGACTCAGGTGGAAAGCTGTTGAGGTGGTGGCGATAGTCCCTTATTGGCCCAACAGACCATGGTTCCCGTTGCTGCTTCATCTGAGCTTCCGGGCTCCAGTCCCGCTTCCGAACAGGGCAGATCTCCTGTTACAAGGGGTAACCCCTCATCCATGTCCATCCCGTCTTCATCTGATGGTCTGGTTTTTGAAAGGGAAAGGCTTATTGCACTAGGCTGTCCAAATCAAGCCATCTCCACTCTGTTAAGTGCAAGGAGATCAAGCACCAACAAGGTCTACCAGAGAATATGGTCAAAGTTTACAGATTTCATCTCCTCCATGGATGGGTCCCTTAGTAATCCTAGGATTCAGGATGTTCTTGGCTTCCTTCAGACAGGTCTGGATCTGTCTTTATCAGTCAGCTCCCTGAGAGTTCAAGTTTCGGCCATTTCGGCCTTCACTGGGTTTTCATGGGCCAAACACACCCTGATCAAGCAATTTTTCAAAGGTGCCATGAGGCTTAGGCCACAGAGAAAACCAAGGTTCTCAAAATGGAACCTTCCCTTGGTTTTGGACTTCCTTTCAGAAACTACGCACTCGGATAACTTATCCATCAAAGACCCGTCCTCAAAAGCTGTCTTCCTTGTGGCCATAACATCGGCCAGAAGGGTCTCAGAAATAGGTTCTCTAGGATCCAAAGAACCGTTTCTTACTTTTTTCCCTGATCGGGTCGTATTAATTCCCATGTTGGGATCCAATCCTAAGGTAACATCGGTCTTCCACGAAAATCTAGAAATTGTCCTCCCCACTTTTCGATCTCCTGAGAGCTCTAATGTTCATCCTCTAGACGTCGGAGATGTATTAAGACAATATCTGGAAGCCACATCAGCCTTCCATCAATCTGACCATCTGTTAGTTTCCTTCCATGGAAAAAGAACCATCGCTGCATGGATAGTTCAAGTAATCCAAGGGGCATATAAAGCAAAAGGGTTGGCTCCTCCTGAAGCGGTGACAGCGCATCGACTCGGAGCATGTCCACATCGTGGGCAGCCGCCCGGCATGTTTCCCCGGAAGTAATCTGTAGGGCGGCCTCCTGGTCGTCATTAAACACATTCATGACGCATTACTGCGTAGAACCGTCCTGTTTGTCGTCGGTCGATTTTGGTTTACACGTTTTATCTGTTGACAAT
The DNA here is from genome assembly GCA_029574335.1 of Rana kukunoris. Lineage (NCBI taxonomy): Eukaryota > Metazoa > Chordata > Amphibia > Anura > Ranidae > Rana > Rana kukunoris. Next base: position 74,152,231 of record CM056054.1, on the reverse strand, counting down.
GTCAATTAAACCTTTTTTTCTTTAATCAGCAATTTCCCACCCGGGTGTGTCGGCTAGTTATTTCCCACACATAGGCTGCCATGGAGTCTGTCAGGAAAAGGGAACATTTATATCAAATACTTACCGTAATTTTCCTTTCCTGATGGACTCCATGGCAGGAGGAGTTTCCCTCCCCTTGCTGGAGTAGGCTATATCACGGAACACAGTCTATGGGGAGACGCAAAGCTTTATGGGAGTAGGGTCCTATGAGGTATGAGATGCGGGATTAACCCACACGTAGGCTGCCATGGAGTCCATCAGGAAAGGAAAATTACGGTAAGTATTTGATATAAATTTTCCCTTTTTCTGTTATTTTCTATTCTAATCTTTTCTATTGGAATTCGATTTCATTCTATACGAAATTCGAGTTTCAGAAGATGTGAGAGAGAGAGAGAGAGAGAGAGAGAGAGAGAGAGAGAGAGAGAGAGAGAGAGAGAGAGAGAGAGAGAAAAAACATTCTGTTCTGTGCTATTGTTTTTTCTATACTATTCTTTTCTAGTATTTTCGATTCTATTTTAATCTTTTCTATTCAATTCGATTCCATTCTATCCGAATTTCGAATTTCAGGAAATGGTTATATATAGTTTTGTTTAAATGTGGTAGCATTATTTCGAATTTGATCATTTTTTTCGAATTCGGTAGATTTGTTTTCAAATGCGTTAGAAATATTTCGAATGCTGTACAGTTTTTTCGAATGCGGTAGAATTTTAACAGGCCATGCAAGGGGCTTATAAAGCGAAAGGTTTGGCTCCTCCGGAAGCGGTAACCGCTCATTCTACTCGGATGCCCGCCACGTTACTCCAGAAATGATCTGTAAAGCGGCCTCTTGGTCGTCGTTGAATACATTTATGACGCACTATTGCGTAGAACCGGCTTCTTTATCGTCGGTTAATTTTAGTTTACATGTTTTATCTGTTGACAATGTCAATTAAATCTTTTTCTTTAAAGCGGAGCTCCACCCGCATTTTTTTTTTCAAAGTCGGCAGCTACTAACAGTGTAGCTGCTGACTTTGAATAAGTACACTTACCTGTCCTAGGCGCCCGCGCTGACGGCCCCCCCCCCGATGCCGGTCCCACGATCGCTCCGGGTCCCGCGCCGCCATTCACACTATGGGAAACAGGCAGTGAAGCCTTACGGCTTCACAGCCCATTTCCTACTGCGCCTGCGTGAGTCTCACGCTGGCTTGTGAATGGGCGCGCTGCTCTCTGAGAACACACACAGTTCCCAGAAAGCAGCGCGCCCCATTCACAAGGAGAAGGACAAGAAGAAAAGACACCGCGGTGTGGAAGAGGCAGATTACGGACTTCCGCATAGCAACAGGTATTTCGGGTGAGTATTTTTTTTTTTCACGGTTTTTTTTATTTATTTTTTTAAAACTTTTGGCCAAATGTGGTTTTCCTGGGTGGAACTCCACTTTAACCAGCAATTGCCCACCCAGGTGTGTTCGGCTAGTTATTTCCCACACGTAGGCTGTCATGGAGTCTGTCAGGAAAAAGGAAAATTTATATGAAATACTTACCGTAATTTTCCTTTCCTGATGGACTCCATGGCAGCAGGAGTTCCCTCCCCTTGCTGGAGTAGGCTACATTACGGAACACAGTCTATAGTGAGAAGAAAAGCTTAATGGGAGTAGGGTCCTATGAGGTATGAGAGGCGGAATTAACCCACACGTAGGCTGCCATGGAGTCCATCAGGAAAGGAAAATTAAGATAAGTATTTCATATAAATTTTATTTATTTTTTCGTTTGTGTTTCATTCGTTTTATTTTTTATTTATTTTTCGGAAATTCAGGAAATTGATTTTTTTGTAAATTCGAAAATTAGGAATTCGAAAGCGAATAAAACGGAAAAAAATAATTTTCCGAATTTCGAAAAAAAAAAAACGAATGAAACGAAAACGAATAAAATGAATTTTCAGAAATTCGGAAATTTTAGAATTTTAGAATTTCGAATTTTAGAATTTCAAAATTTCGAATTTATGAATTTTAGAATTTCTTAAATTCCGAATTTCGAAAATTCGAAAATGAAAACATTTTTTAATTCTGTAATTTTCGATTTTCGAAATTTCGAATTTTTCAATTTTCGACATTTTACAATTTTTTTTCCCAATTTTTGAATTTTTCATTTTACAATTTTTCGGGAGCCAACAAGAACAGGGATGGAGAGCATGGGGGGCGGAGAGCACCTGGGGGCTCCAGAGCGATGGGTGGAGCTTGAGAGCACTGGGGGGCAGAAAGAACAGGGGTCGAGAGCACGGGGGCTGGAGAGCAGGGGGAGTGGAGAGCACTGGGGGGTGGAGAGCAATGGGTGGAGCTTGAGAGCACCAGTGGGGGCCAGTAAGAACAGGGGTGGAAAGTACGGGGGGCTGGAGAGCACTAGCGGGGTTGGAGAGCACATGGGTGAGGGCAAAATGCAGGGAATGCGGAGAGCACTGGCGAGGTTGGAGAGCATATGGGTGGGGGCAAAATGCAGGGGGGAGTGGAGAGTACAGGGGTGGGGAGCAGATAGTGGTGGGGGGAGCTTGAGAGCACTGGAGGGGGAGTAAAAAAGAACAGGGGTGGAGAGCACGAGGGGCGGAGAGCACTGGGGGGGCTGGAGAGCGATGGGTGGAGCTTAAGAGCACTGGGGGGGGGCAGAAAGAACAGGGGTGGGGAGCACAGCAACTGGAGAGCACTTGGGTGTGGGCTGGAGAGTGATGGGGGAGGGGGAGAGCACTGATGGGGGAGAAATAACAGGGGCGGGAGCACAGGGGGCTGGAGAGCACTGGGGTGGGGGCTGGAGAGTGACTGGGAGAGCTGGAGAGCACTGGAAGTGGAGAAAGAACAGGGGTGGAGAGCACTGGGGGCTGGAAAGCACCATGGGGTGCGGAGAGCACTGGCGGGTTGGAGAGCACATGGGTGGGGGCAAAATGAAGGAGGAACGGAGAGCACTAGCAGGGTTGGAGAGCACCTGGGTGGGGGCAAAATGCAGGGGGGGTGGAGAGTACAGGGGTGGGGAGCGGAGAGTGCTGGTCGGAGCTTGAAGCACTGGAGGGGGAGCCAAAAAGAACAGGGGTGGAGAGCACAGGGGGCGGAGAGCACTGGGGGGCTGGAGAGCAATGGGTGGAGCTTAAGAGCACTGGGGGGGCAGAAAGAACAGGGGTGGGGAGCACGGGGGGCTGGAAAGCACTGGGGTGGGGGCTGGAGAGTTATGGGGAGAGCTGGAGAGCACTGGGGGAAGAAAGAACAGGGGTGGAGAGCACTGGGATGGTGGTTGGAGAAGGATAGGGAGAGCTGGAGAGCAGGGTGGGGGGCAGAAAGAACAGGGGTGGAGAGAATTGTGGGGGGGGGCGGTGCTGGAGAGTGTGGTTGGGGAGGAGAGCACTGGGGGGAGAGCCACAAGGGGAACTGGGAGGGGCCAGCAAAAGAAGTTGGATAGGAGGAGAAGCAGGGGCGGCTGTATATAGAGGAATTGAGCTTTCTATATTTCTCCATATAGCCGCGGAATGCTTGATTCTCCTCCTCTTCCTCCTGCAAGCATTCAGCGGCTGCATGGAGGAATAAAGAAAGCTAATTTCCTCTATATGCAGCCCCCCTGCTGATCCTCCCACGGGCTGTACCGTACGGCGAGCATCCTGTCTATCATGGAGCTGGTTGAGTCTGTGTTTGTCGGCGGCGCTGTAACAGGGTCCCGCTCCCCCTACACCGGCTCATGTAATAGGCTGAACACTGATTCTATTTACTATCACATGAGTCGGTCTAGGGGGCGGGACCTTGTCACAGCATCACCGCCAAAGCCGAACACAGACCCAGTCAGCTCCGTGATACACAGGAGCAGGAGAGAGTGGCCCCAGGGCAGGCAGTCTACCGAGAAATCTCCCGATATCCAGGCAGGGCCAGTCTGGCCCTGCCTATACTGACCACTACACTGACCACTACACTACACTGACCACTATACTACACTACACTGACCTACCCGATTGCTACACTGACCCCTACACTAACCACTACACTACACTGACCACTACACTACACTGACCACTATACTACACTGACCTACCTGATTCCTATACTGACCACTACACTATACTACACTAACCACTATACTAACCACTACACTAACCACTATACCGACCACTAAACTGAACTACCTGATTCCAATACTGACCACTACACTGACCACTATACTACACTGACCTACCTGATTCCTATACTGACCACTACACTTCACTGACCACTATGCTAACCACTTAACTACCACTACACTTACCACTATAATGACCACTATACTACACTACACTGACCACTATAGTGACCACTACACTATACTGACCACTACACTACACTGACTACTGTACTGACCACTACACTATATTGACCACTACACTGACCACTACACTATACTGACCACTACACTGACCAGGGCCGGTGCAAGGATTTTTGCCACCCTAGGCGAAACGTAATTTTGACGCCCCCCACTGGCTCTGCCCCTGACTATACAGTGGAGGTGGTGGGGGTGGAGATTTTTGTGGCGCCTTCCAATGACCCCCCCCCCCCCCGCCTTGTAGTGGAGGTGTTCTGTGCGGTGTAGTGAAGGTGTGATGTGTGGTGCAGTGAAAATGCAGTGCAGCCTCCCCTTATTATTCTACTATATGAATAGTGGTGGAAATCTCCGATCCATTCCAAAATGTTTTATGCTAATATCCAACTTATAAAGTCCCTTTGACTTAGATAAGTTGGATACTAGCACATAACATTTTGGAATGGATCGGCGATTTTCACCACTATTCATATAGTATTATGTGTATCAATATTGCACAGTATATACAGTATATCTGAATAAGATTGGAGTGTATCAATACTTGGATTACACTTGGGGGTTTCCACCATCACCACACTTATTTTTCACATATGAAATAATAGAATTATAACAAGAGGTTGCCCTGCATTTAAAAAAAAATTTGGTCTCTAAGGGGAGCACTGATACAAGGGGACTCTGATGTAATGGGAGATCTCTAAGGAGGGGGGGGGCACTAATATAGGGAACTCTGGTATAATGACGTGTCCCTTAGGGAGGACTACTGACATAAAGCAGGCATGTCCCCCGTTCCAGTTTAACGTGGCCCCCCTGGATAATTTGGATATATACTGGATTTATCGGTGCTGTCTCGGAGGGGACAGGGAGGGGCGACGGAACGAGTGCTGTCAAATTACATACATCTCCTGTTTACTCGGCACTATCTGTAAAATCAAGTCTCGTCTCCTGGGCTGCCATTGGACGACTCCTCTGTCTATCATAGGAGGCGGGACATTGTATTAAAGAGGCTGCTGTGTAAACAGGAGAATCTCCTGTATGTAATCTGTTGGCGCTCGTCCCGCCCCCCCTCCCCTCCAAGGCTGCAGATGGGCATCGATTAGGCTGCATTCATGGCAAAAGAGAGGCTGCATTCACGACAATGGCGAGGCTACAGATGGGCACTGATTGGGCTGCATTGGTGGGCAATGGCCCTCATTTTGCTTCACAGTTCTTTGTTTACATTTTTTTTTTCTTGAAACTTCCCTCTTTAATAACACACCCAAGATTCTTGTTGGGTAGTGTATTAATCCTCTGGCAAACACACTTTAATGGTTCGAAGAATGTCTGCAAAATGGTCGGCCCTTACGCATGTTCACTTCATCAAATCTGGCCCTCTTTGAAAAAAGTTTGGACACCCCTGACATAAGGGGACTATGATGTAATGGGGGATCTCTCAGAGGGGGCACTGATATAAGAGGACTCTGATATAATGGGGTGTCTCTAAGGGAGGGCTACTGACATAAGGGGACTCTGATGTAAAGGCATAACTCCCAACCTTTTGAGATGGGAATGAGGGAAACCTATCAGAAAAAGTATGTAGGCATAGGACACACCCCTTGCCACGCTCCCTTAAAGGAGAATTGTACATAAAACAAGATTGGTTAAATGCGCAAGTGCTTGTTTTATCACTACTATTTCTTTATATAGATCTTTGAACTTTACAAATGCAGCAAATTAGAAATCAGATGAAATGTTTAGGGCTGGAAAACACTTTTTGATAGATAAAAAGTATATTTTATATACAACTGTATAGATAAGATCAAAATGAGGGACATGAGGGACAAATGAGAAGGAATGAGGGACATTGCTCAAAATCAGGGACAGTCCTTTAAAATCAGGGACAGTTGGGAGCTATGATAAAGGGGTTCTCTAAGGGGGGCACTGATATAAGGGGACTCTGATATAATTGGGTGTCTTTAAGGGAGGGCTACTGACATAAGGGGACTCTGATGTAATGGGGGGCGCTGATATAAGGGGTCTCTGATATAATGGGGTGTCTTTAAGGGAGGGCTACTGACATAAGGGTACTCTGATGTAATGGGGGTCTCTAGGGGGGTACTCATATAAGGTAGGGTGACCAGACATCCCCAGTTTCAGGGGACAGTCCCCTGATTGAGGACACTGTCCCCGGACCAAGTCTGTCCCTGGTTTTGTCCCCAGATTGGATTTAATAGGGGGCAGGGGCAATTTCAAAGACAGTCAGTGCAGAATTAAAATAAAAAAATAGAATTATACACCCCCGCTCCGCCGTGCCTACTAGCATAGGGGGGGGGGGGTTGTATTTTTCCCATTATCTGTGCCCCTTTCTGATGATCATGTGCTGGTCGGAGCAGAGGGAATATTTCTTCAGTTTCGGGCGCATGCCCATTCAGCTCCTATTCTGCCTTTGCTCAAATCCTGGCCAGCCGCCTGCCTGTCTCCTTGCCTTCCCTGGCAGAGTGATCTTCCTCCGCTCCCCACCCAGTAGTAGCCGGGGCCCAAAGAGTAAGACTTGAGAGGCTGTGAGGTGGGCGGCGACGGGCAGAGAGTCGCTGATTATTGCCATTACTAGTAAAGAAATAATATGTCCCCGGATTTCATTTTAAAAATTTGGTGACCTTAATATAAGGGGACTCTGATCTAATGAGGATCTCAATGGGGGTCCTATGGTATGGAGGGGGTGACACTGGCCCCTATATTATAAAGTGTGTGTGTGTGGGGGGGGGGGGGGGGGGGTGTGACACTGAAAAAATAATTTGCCATGTGCCGCTAAAGTGTTTGGTTTTGGCTGGCTTGTAGATTGAAGAAAGGTGGCAACCCTAACCACTGGCATTTTTAGACAGACGCCAACAAGGTAGCTGCAGCTAGTAATAATGTATATATATATATATATATATATATATATATATATATTTATATATTTATATATATATATATATATATATATATATATATATGTATGTATGTATGTATGTGTGTGTGTACATATATGGCAATATATGGCAGTGCATGCTTGTATATTACGTTCTATACAACCTTCCATCCCGAACAACGCAGATCGCATTGTAAATAAAGTTGTTACAAAGTGAAAAAAAAAACGCTTTAGCCGCTGCTTCTTGGCTTGGTTGGCTGGAAATAGCGACGCCTATGTACAAGTATAAGCCAATAGGATTACGGGGAAGTTTGAGTTTGACTCGAGGCTTGTATTAGTGAGTGTTATTATTCGGCCGCGGAAGACGGTTGTCCGGGAGATCGGTTGAGAGGGAGGCGAGGTCAGTGCTCGGGCACTCTGAGGTATGAAGAGCTTCCGTTACCTGATCGTTCCTTACTGCTGGCTGTGGTTTGTGTTCATCATGACAGCCGGGGACTTCTTTGTGTATGACTGCTGCAAAACCGAGTATTGATAGAAAAATTATAGGGGAAGTAACTGGAGCTGAACGTTGTGATTGCTGAAGTTCTAACGCTCTCATCTTCTCTTATAAATACTTAATGAACTGTCCTCAATATGTATGGCTTAGTAATGTATCTGTGATTTACCTTTTTAGGAGTACCAATCTCTACCTGACAGGAATAGTCCCCCCTGCATTATCCAGGAATCCTTGTTTTGTCAGTGTGGAGTCTGCAGTCAGTGGGACCTCTGTAGTTGCAATGTTCATGCATGTGAGGGCCCATTCACACTAGGAACTGCATCTCAATCACACTGGAGTTCTGTGCGGTGCTCTTCAGCCCATTCATTTTGGATGGGCTGAAATTGTACCACACCAAAAGTAGTGCAATTGTTTAAAGCACAGCTACCAGATTGCATGGTACTTTTGTAGAATGTGATCTCATGAGGGACAATGCTGTGTCTTTGAGACCTGCATTTGGTGTGTTCATTTAAATTGGAGGTCCGCCCAAAAAAAAAAAGCGGCAGTTGCACATACAGCTGCTGGCTTTTAATAATAGGACACTTACCTGTCCAGTTATGTCAGAACCACAGCTGTTTCCATTAGTTGTTGGGTGCTGTTGCCTCCATTGCAGGTAAGGGTACTCGGCAGTGTAGCTTCTGGCTTCATGCCAGGAACCCTACTGCGCATGCGTAAGGCTCGCTCCTCTCTCCCTCTCTCTCCTACTTGCCCTGCGACAGGGGGTGGAGAGATCCCCAGCCGTCAATATCCACGGCTGAGGCTCCTGGAAGTAGGCAATGATACTTGTCAAAGATAGGTATCCCCCCCCCTCTGAAAGGTGCCAATTGTGGCACCGGAGGGGGGAGGAATTGGATGAGCGGAGTTATACATCTGGGTGGTACTCGGCTCTACCTGCTTGCTGACCACCTAATGTACTGCAGCAGGTCGGCTCTATTGTGCAAAATCGCATACCTGTACGCTAGTTCATGCAATAGCCACTGAGTGGTGCATGATGCCGGGGGGTGCATTTACACTCTGATTGGATAGAGGGGAAGTTAATCGGCACGTCTGGCGGACCCGATGTCCGCTGGCTACCCGCAATTGTTCCCGAGAGGCAGATCACAATTCTGACAAGGGGGAAGATGGAGATCTTGTGTTCCTGCTAAGTCCATTTTGGAAAGTAAACACCCCAATGTATAATCTGAGGCATGAGTTTTTTTTTTCACAGGTTTTTGGAAAATGTGTAAGGAAAATTAACGCATTTCTATTTTATAAGATATTTCTAACACATAGAAAGAATTTGCCCCAAAATATATTCTGCTACTCCCTGAGTATGGGAACACCACATGGGTGAGACTTTTACACAGCCTGGCCACATACAAAGACCCAACATGCAGGGAGCATGATCAGGTGTTCTAGGGACATACATTTCAAATCTAATCTGACTACCTATTACACTTTTTTTATGTGGCACGGATGATGATGGTGCATGGCTGAGCATGAATATGGATGGATGAGCCAGGGATGGAGCATGGATGTGGCTGGATGAGCCAGGGATGGGCACATATCAGCACTGTGGGTGCTTCAGATCCAGCCCACAGTGTTGCTGTTCTGATGGGCAAGAGGGGAGGAGCTGAACCAGACATGCTCTGATTTGTTTACAAGTGATCACTCTGTCATTGGACAGAGTGATCATATGGTAAATGGCCGCTGTCATTGGTCCTTTACCCTTATTCGTGACACGCTGTGTCTGGGAGACCTGATGGTCAGACATTCTAGGGAGAATGTTTGTTAGTGCGCCCTCCCAGAGTTATCCAACTGCGCTGTAGCTGTTTTGATGGATATATTTTACACAATCGGGTATTGCTGTTAAGTCAATAAAAAGCACCAGGGGGAGAGGAATGTACTTGCTTGCCCAAAACATAAGATCCAGCACAGGGCAAGACTATTGGGGAGAAGATGATGCTGGCAAGGAACATGGCAAACATCAGATGTAAGTATTGTAGTGTTCTATTTCAGCTCTAACGGCAAACTCCTGCTAACACCCTTTAAAGGGGTGGTAAAATAAAATCCCTAAATAGCTTCCTTTACCTTAGTGCAGTCCTCCTTCACTTACCTCATCCTTCGATTTTTGCTTTTAAATGTCCTTATTTCTTCTGAGAAATCCTCACTTCCTGTTCTTCTGTCTGTAACTCCACACAGTAATGCGGTGCTTTCTCCCTGGTGTTGAGAGCCTCTTGAGGGGGCGAACAGGAGTGTCAGGACGCCCACTAACACACAGCTTCTTTCTCTATGACCCTCCTGCTCGCCCCCTCCCCCCTCAAGAGGCTTTTTCCACACCAGGGAGAAAGCCTTGCATTACTGCGTGTAGTTAAAGACCCAACAGGAAGTGAGGTTTTGTCAGAAGAAATAAGGGCATTTAAAAGCAAAATCGAAGGATGAGGTAAGTGAAGGACTGCACCAAGGTAAATTAAGCTATTTATGGATTTTTCTCCAGTCATCTTCCAGGACGGCACACCTGATATGATGGGCTCCACCTGACAGGAAACACAATCAACAGAGTTTAAAAGGCCTCACCCTTCCCTCTGTCCCTCAGTTATTGCTTGTGTTTCCCACAGGATGGCAGCGAAACAGTTTGTTGTTTTTTCCAATAGACTAAGGTCTGGGACCAAGGTCTTCCCTCCTTGGATTTCTGACCAAAATGTAGTCCGTGGCGGCTGCATGGACAGATTAACGCTCTAGCTTTATTCCAAGGAGGGTCCCCCCATTTTATATATTTTCTCAGGAAGCAAGGTATGATGGGCTACCGCAAAGCTTCCTGAGAATACTGGTGGCATTGTCGTCACGGTGACGGGTGTCCATGTCTCCAGGGACCATCTATCCCACTTTCTCCTCCTACCTGATAGTGGTGGATGGTGAGGAGGAGCCGCTCCGATGTCCCATCTGGCTGGGGAGAAGTCACGCTGGCTGATGGTGTCTTGCCTCAATGTGTCTGGCGGCGTGGTGTTGGAGGATCAGGCAAAGAGAAACTTCTATCAATGCAGTGCGGGCTTCAGTGTCCCAGAGGTTCTACTACACATGTCCAGAAGCCAAACGAGCGGCGCACCCGGATGATGTCACTTCTGTGCGCCTGGGCTATGCCAAGATGGCGGCGATCGGCGTGTTGCAGGCCTCGGAGTGGTGGTCCGTGGTCCTACATTTCCCCCAGCCTACACTACAGGCGGTGATCCTTTGCCTGCGGCGGGGCTGCCTTTGAGCAAGATGGAGGACGGATCGATTCCAGCAACACAAGTCGCCACAGGGGGTGAGTGACTTGGCTGGTGGGGGTAGTGATTCTGGGGTGGCCCTTTATTCACTCTCCCCCAGGGGTAGCCCATGGATAACAGGGGTTTCTTGTTTATTTTTCAGAAACTGAATACCCTGCCCAGGAGACTACCAGTAAAGCTAGGGGCAAGTCATCTGGTAAATCTTAAGCGCTGTGGGAACTGTGGTGATAAGCTCCCACAGGACCATACGAAACCCTTTTGTTTAAATGTATTTATAGCAGGTAGGGAGACAGCGCAGAGCTTTACAGACTGAAATGCTCGCTACTCTACAGTCAATTAAAGCCGCAGTGGCAAACAGGGAATTAGCCCCCCTAGGTACGGAAGATTCCCCTTCCCTAGAGAGACCCAAACTAGCGTTACGGATGGGTCTCAGGGGCCGTCTTTGACCTACTTGGATGAAGTTGGAATCCTCAGGTCAATCTTCTCAGGAAGAAAGGGACATTTTTGACCAGAGTAGCCTGGGGAATACTAGACCTGGAGGCCACCTCCTTTTCTGCGGAGGATATGGAAGATCTCAATATAATTTGTACTTCTGAGGTCATCCAGCTGCCGCCTACGCAGATCTCTGTACAAGTGGGTCCGCAAACTAATGGACCACGTAGGTAGCGCAGGACAGCAAATCAAAGTTCTAGACTCCCTAGAAGTGGTGAGGAAAGCAGTGGCCTATCTAGCAGATGCTGCAGTGGAAACAGTCAGAACTACCGCCAAGTCAGCAGCTCTTTTAAACTCTGCCAGACGAGCCCTTTGGGTAAAGACATGGGATGGAGATTTTGCATTCAAGTCTCGCCTTTGCGGGATTCCCTTTGAGGAATCCCTGCTCTTTGGTTCTGGTTTGGAGCAGGTACTGTCTCGTTCCACAGAGAAGGGGAAATAAGTTCCAAAAGTCCAAAAAAGATAAAGGGAAGACATTTTTTGTGGCCCCCCTCCAAGAAACCGGTTCAAGGGTAAGGAGCCAAAGAAAAATTGGGGATTCGGTAAAGGCAAGAAAAAAGGCGGGATCCTCTTTTCCGGAGCTTCCACTTCCAACAAAGAATTCAAGCGACGCCTGCATAAAAGTTGGCGGAAGGCTCCCGTGGTTCCTTCATCAGTGGGAGAATATCACTCAGTCCTTGCATTCAAAATTTGATAATGGAAGGGTACAAGTTAGATTTCTTGTCTCCCCCTCCACCAAACTTTATCTTGGCCCATCTCCTCAAAGACCCATTAAAAGCAGGGGGCCTATTGAAGAGTGTCCGAGAACTAGCGGAACAGCAGGTCATCATTCCCATCCCAGTAGATCAAATTGGCCAGGGGTTTTATTCCCACATATTTGTGGTACCAAAACCATTATAAATCTATGAAAATTAAACCAATTCCTGGTTTACAAAAAGTTCAGGATGGAGAGCATCTACACCAGGGGTGGCAAACACAAGGCCCGCGGGCCAAATCCGGCCCGCCAGGCCTTGTCATGTGGCCCGCGGAGCGGGCCCCATCAGCAGGGGGTTCTCTTTTATGCTGGTAACCAGCGAGGGGCCGAGCCGAGGACAGATGGGCCTAAGAGCCCCGGAAGTTGGGAGAATATCTCAACCACGGCCGCCTCCTCCTTGACCTCTCCCCCCGACCCGCCCCCCCCGAGAGGTGAGAAGCGGCGAGCACAGCATCTCCCATGCCTCCAGAGCATGGACTTCCTCTTCGCAATGAAATGTAGGCCCGGGGAACATGGTGACTGGGGACCCAGAGGACAGGTACGCTGCCAGGGAGCTGCTGGAAGCATCAAAGGAGACACGCTGCCATAAAAGGTAGGTCTTCTAGCAGTCTCTCTCGCTATGTCTCAGCCTCCCCCCTCCTCCCCCTTTCCCTCAGCTCCACTGTCTCTGCGATCAATGTCTCAGTGAATATAAATCACCATTGCTGCAACAAAAAAAAAACACAATTGTACAAATATATAAATAAATAAGCAAACTAATTATTAATAAAATGTTCATTCACAGCCATGTTGTTTTTTGGATGTTTTTTTATTAATTGTTATATGGAATTAGTTTTTTTATTTATATATTTGCACAATTGTGTGTTCTTGCAGCACTGGTGATTTGGATTCACTACGCAGGAGTAGGGCTATCGTAGAATTATTGAATTTGATTGTTTTATGAAATTTTCTGTACTTTATGTATTTGCTTTATTTGCACAATGAGGTTGAGGTTTCTTGCAGCACCGGTGGCTGGGACTCACTACCCAGTAGGTTATTTTATAATATTTCAGTTAATGGAAACTACACACGTCATATTCACACTATAATACTTGTTGCAGCACCATGCACTTGGGATCAATACCCATTAGGGTTTTTTTTTTAACCTTTTTGAATCTTTTCTATATATAGCTGCACAGTGCTGCAACAAGTATTATAGTGTGAATATGACGTGTAGCTCCCATTAACTGAAATATTATAAAATCCCACTCCTAATGCCTATGATGGCTAACCTGTGTAGAAAAGATGTAAACCCCTATTTTCAGGCTGTCCGGTCGTGTTATTTCCTCTGTGAGCCAGTGGTGTATGCAGGGGAGAGGAAGGAGCACCAACAGGAATCTATATTTGACGTCGCCCCTCCAGGCTTTACCAGTCATTGACAAGCATGCTCTCCTCTCCCCTGCAGCCACCGCTGGCTCACACAGGGGATCATGTAACCAGACTGGAGCTAGCTGTATATAGGTAAGTCTGCGAGTCAGGGGGGGAGCAAACGAAACTGTTGATGCGGCCCCCGATGAATTTGAGTTTGCCACCCCTGATCTACACGGTCAGACACTTCCAGGAGGGAGTCTTTATGGTAACTTTGGACCTAAAGGATGCTTGCCTGCATGTTCCCATTTCCCCGAAGCATCAGAAGTTCCTGAGGTTTGCAGTTCAGACGAGTCAGGGCGTCCGACACTGGCAGTTCAAGGCTCTCCTCTTCGGCCTAGTGGCCAGTCCAATAATTTTTTACCAAGGTTCTAGCCGAGTTGGTATCATTCCTACACCTCCAGGGGATAGCCTTGATCCCATTCTTGGACAACATGCTAATTTTTTCTGTCCGGCCTTAGAACAGCTCCAAGCAGACTAAGACAAGGTGCTGTCCACTCTGGGGTGGCTGATCAGCAAAAAATCCTCCCTAGATCCCACACAAACCAAGGTGTTTCTAGGGTACCAGGTGGACTCGGTGAACGAAAGGATCTTTCTACCAGAAGAAAAGATCACCAAAGTGCAAAGAGCAGTCTCTGCTCTGTTTGGTACCAGAGAGGTTGCTCTAAGGGCCATGAGTGCTGGGGCTCATGTCTTCCTGCATCCCAGTGGTTCACTGGGCCCAATTCCATTCCTGGAAACTCCAGGAATTCCTTCTCTCCTCCTGGGACAGTAGAAGAGAATCCCTGGACATAAGTGTCCCTTTCAGAAGAGGCAAGGAACTCCCTAGACTGGTGGCTCAACGCAAACAACCTGTCAGAAGGTCGGACCTGGACCCAACAGAATCCATTGATTCTGACTACAGATGCAAATGCCTGGGGAGCTCGTATAGGGAGACCTCTTTGCCCAGGGCACTTGGGACCGGGAGCAGAGCAAATCCTCCAATTTCAGGGAGCTGTTGGAGGTCGGAAAAGCTCTAAACTTTTTCAAAGACCAGGTCCAAGGAAGAAAAGTACAAATCATCTCGGACAATGCAGAAGCTGTGTCCTACCTAAATCAGGGGGAACAAGGTCCAGCAAGCTGATGAAACTGACCTAGGAGATCCTGGGGGATTTGGAGAAAGACATTCTCTCAGTTTCGGCAGTACATGTAAGAGGGTCCCTCAACATTCAGGCAGACTTCCTCAGCAGACCATTCGTCAGGGAGAGTGGGAGCTAAACAACAAGGTTCTCTCTGGTAAGCCAACACTTTGGCAGACCAGAAAATAGTTTTAATTGCCTGTAAGAAGAACAAGAAAGTTCACAAGTACTTCACTCTCACCAGAGAGCAGGACGCCTACGGGATAGATGCCCTAGCATAGAAATGGGAGTTCACTCTAGCCTATGCTTTCCCTCCTCTGGCACTCATTCCCCAAGTTCTACAGAAGTTATCCAGGTCAAATAGATACCTTATCTTGATTGCACCCTGGTGGCCGAAGCGAGCATGGTTCCCCACATTGAGAAGGCGGTCGATGGCTCCTCCACTGCATCTCTTGTCCAGACGCAATCTCCTCCTCTCTCAGGGGCCAGTGTTGCATTCCGATCCAGGTTTTCTTTCCCTGATGGCATGGTGTTTGAGAGGGAGATCCTAAGGTGTAGGGGATGCTTGGGAAAAGATGATTGACGCACTCTTGCAGAGTAGGAAGTCAGTCATCAGAGAAATATACGCAAAAGTTTGGAAAGTCTTCTCTTGCTGGGCTCAGCCTACAGAAGGTCCTCCAAACAATCCCCATGGTCCTGGATTTCCTCCAAGAGGGAGTTAACCAGGGCTTGGCAGTAAGTAAGCTCAAGGTTCAGGTGGCAGACTTATCGGTATTCTTTGACCAAAGGTTGGCCCTGATGCCACTATTAAAAAAAAAAAATGTTGACAGCCAGGGAAAGGGTAACCCCAAAAAAGACAATCAGGTTCCCACCTTGGAATTTATACCTGTACTAGATGCTCTAACCAAAGAGCCTTTTGAGCCAGTGGCTCAGATTTACGTTAAATCTTTCACTTAAGCTGGCCTTCTGGCAATCACAACGGCCAGAAGGGTTAGTAACTTACAAGCTCTGACCATAAAATAGCCTTTTTTGTTGCTCCTGAGGATAGGGTAATCCTCAGACAGGATCCTTTTTTATATTTACCAAGGGTGACCTCTGAATTTCACAGGTTGCAGGAGATTGTCCTCCCCTGCTTTTGTCAGAATCCCAAAAATGACAGAGGCGAGGTTCCATTTATTAGACGTTAGAAGCTGTGTTCTAGCCTATTTAGATATAGTGCGCGAATTCAGGAGATCAAATCATTTAATTTCTCCGGTCAAAAGAAAGGGCTTCAAGCCTCAACCTACGATAGTCTGTTTAATCCACCTGGCTATCGCAGTAGCTTATGAACATTTAGGAAAACCCGTTCCAGCTCACATTAAAGCTCACTCAACTAGATCTCGAGCGACCTCCTGGGCAGAGAGGGCAAGCGCTTTGATTGATCAAATCTGCAGAGCAGCAACTTGGACGAGCCAAAATACTTTTCTGAGGCACTACAGAGTGGAGCTGTTGTCCCCTCAGGACTTGGGATTCAGCAAGAAGGTCCTACAGGCGGTGATCCCACCCTAAAGTAGGCTTGAACTTCTTGCTCATCATCTCAGGTGTGCCGTTCTGGAAGATGACTGGAGAAAAGTACCAGTTACTTACCGGTAACGGATTTTCTAGGAAGTCTTTTGGGACGGCAGGCATACTTCCCAACCTTAATTGTTGGTGATGTTTGTTCACAGAAGGTACCCTCTGACACCAGTGTGGGTCTATACTTCCTCATAACTGAGGGACAGAGGGAAGGGTGGGGCCTTAAACTCTGTTTGTGTTTCCTGTCAGTTGGAGCCCATCTTAGGTGTGCCGTCCTGGATAGGGTTGTCCCGATACCGATATCGGGACCGAGTATTTGCGGGAGTACTTGTACTTCCGCAAATACCCCCGATACCAGAATAGAATACTCGCTCCCCGCCGCCCCATCCCCGCCGCTTAGTTAATACAGGCGAGGAAGATAACAGCTTTCATTTGAATAGCTGTATCGTTTCCCGCAGCGCCGCACATAGACACTCCCCCTTGCTCGTGATTGGACAGATCGCGAGCAAGGGGGAGTGTCTATACGCGGCGCAGCAGGAAACGATACAGCTATTCAAATGAAAGCTGTTATCTTCCCCGCCCGTATTAACTAAGCAGCGGCGATGCAGGATGTAGGTATGGGGCTGACATAGCTGCATATATGGGGGTGACATGGTTGCATATATGGGGGTGACATGGTTGCATATATGGGGGTGACATGGTTGCATTTGTGGGGGGACATGGCTGCATTTGTGGACACATTTAAAAAAGTATTCGGTATCGGCGACTACTTGAAAAAAAGTATCGGTACTTGTACTCGGTCCTAAAAAAGTGGTACCGGGACAACCCTAGTCCTGGAAGACTTCCTCGAAAAATCCATTACCGGTAGGTGTAACTGGTACTTAATTTTTTTTTATTTTTTTTACCTTTACAACCCATTTAAATTGGAGTTCGCCCCCTTACACTTATTGGGGGGGGGGGGGGGCTGGTTTTGACAGTTCCTACTTTCTCCTTCTGTTGCTTTGCAATCTTCTGGGACACATCACAGGTCCCAGAAGATTGCCTGGCCACTAGGAGTGCAGCACGAGTCGCGCACTGCCTGCCCGGATGTTAAAGCAGAGCTCCACCCTAAAGTGGAACTTCCGCTCATCAGATTCCTCCCCCCTCTGGTGCCACAATTGGCACCCTTCGGGGTGAGGGGGGACAGGAAACCTGTCTTTGACGGGTATACTTTCTCACTTCCGGGAGTCAGGATGTGGCAGTGATGTCACCGCGGGGCTTACTCCTACTCCCCTGGCTGCCAGGCTAATAGGAGAGGCGCGGGACCTTGCACATGTGGAGTAGGGTTCCTGGCTTGAAGCCAAAAGGCTACACTGCCAGGTTCCCTTACCCACAATGGCAGTGTAGCCTTTCAGCTTTAAGCCGGGAACCTTACTGCTGACATCGCTGGACTGAAGGACAGGTAAGTGTCCATTTATTAAAAGCCAGCAACTGCAGTATGTGTAGCTGCTAGCTTTTAAATCTTTTTTTTTTTTTTTTTTTTTTTTCCACAGACCTCCTCTTTAAGCCGCAAATCACAGCTGGGTGCTTATGGTAGTGAGAAAGGGGTGGGTGCTTCAGGCAGCGGCATCGCTGGATCCTGGGCCAGGTAAGTGTCTAATAAAAGTCAGCAGCTACAAAAAGTGTAGCTGTTGATTTTTAACATACAAAACGGTTGCTCTCTGCTTTAAAGTGATTGTGAAATATATAGAACTACCCTGTGAGAAGCAAAAAAAACGCTGCTTCCGTTTACAGCGCTGGATCGAGGATGGGCTTGGGCAAGTATTAGGGGGGTGCTGCACACTGGGTTTTTTACATTAATGTATGGAGTGAAAAAAAATCGACCGTTTACAACCAGTTGACATACAATACTGGGTTTTTTTTTTTTTTTTTTCCCTTTTGAGATGAAGGCTTTACATAAGCTAACTATTGAACATTACCCGTCTCAGTCTTTTTTTTACTGCCACTTTTGCTGGACCTCTTAGTCTGGTAAAACGCTTACTGGCTGAATGGGGGAGGGGGGTAGGGGGGCGCTAAAACGCATGCTTCAAACAATGGTAATCTGCAATTACTTTATTGCTTGTGTGTTAAGATGTGCTTTAATTTGGAGGGTCAAGCTGTCTTTCAGATGGTAGCATCCATTCATATTTCTATAGGTTTTCTTTAACCACTTAAGACCCGGACCAATACGCTGGTAAATGACCCAAGGTGTTTTTGCGATTCGGCACTGCGTCGCTTTAACAGACAATTGCGCGGTCGTGCGACGTGGCTCCCAAACAAAATTTGCGTCCTTTTCTTCCCGCAAATAGAGCTTTCTTTTGGTGGTATTTGATCACCTCTGCGATTTTTTTTTTATTTTTTGCGCTATATACAAAAATAGAGCGACATTTTTGAAAAAAAAAACACTATTTTTTACTTTTTGTTAAAAAAAAATCAAATAAACTAAATTTTAGTCAAACATTTAGGCCAAAATGTATTTAGCCACATGTCTTTAGTAAAAAAAAAAAAATCGCAATAAAAAAAAATAGCTACCTAGCGGGAACAGCGACACTAATACAGCGATCAGAAAAATGATCGCTTAGTGACGCTGGCAATAGGGAGTGAAAGGGTTGACTAGGGCGGTGATCAGGGGGTTAAAACTTTATTAGGGGGGGGTGGGGGGGGCTATCCTGAACCTAACACTAACTGTTTTTTACACTGCCTGTCACACTGAATGCAGTGATTAGATCACTGCGTTCAGTGACACTGTGACAGGGGGGTGGGCGATCACAAGGGGTTAATATGCCTATGTGAGTGTGTGTCAGTGTTGTGTTGGTGCACACTTACTTGTGATGTCTTCTCTCATCAGCAGCGCTGGGAAACAGCGCTGCGATGAGAGGTGACATCATTTCCTCCTTCCTGTGTAAACACAGGAGGAGGAACTGACAGGATGGGAGCGCGCTCCCATTGGCTGGGAGCGATCGCGGGGGGGCGGGTAAGCGCCGACATCCGCCCGCTGATCCCGGATCGCTCCCGGAGCCAGGGGGACCCCCAAACCGCACTTAGGCGGGGACGTAAATTTACGCCCTTGTGCCATTCTGTGGCCGTATATGTGCGTGCGGGGGTCCTTAAGTGGTTAATAGTGCAAAAGTGTTACTGTTGCTTCCCACGACATACAATGTTCACATCTTGGTTGGCTAGTGTAGTCGGACAACACTAAGTGCTGTTTTCAATGATTTTATAGAATGCAATCGCAAGTACATCTTTTGATTTATTATTCTAACTGCTGCTTGTTGCAGAATTTGTGGCGAACTGAATAAGAGCTAATGGAATTGCTGATATGGATAATTTAGCTGAAGAGACATTTCATACTTTGGAGGATGAGGCACATTACTGGAAAGATCTAGCAATGAAATATAAGAAACGGTGAGGTTTTTTTTTTTTTTTTTTTTCCTTAGATGCAGATCGGGGGCTTGAAACATGAGCTGGAAGGGTAACACTATTTCTGTGTTTTTTAGTTCTGAGGATACAAGTGAAGAGCTAAATGAGTTCCAAGAGGCCAGCCGAGAGTATGAAGCTGAGCTGGAGGCACAACTTCTGCAGACTGAGAGCAGGAACAGAGATCTGCTCTCGGAAAATAACCGCTTGCGCATGGAACTAGAGTCTTTGAAGGTAAGAAGATCTTAATTTGTTTTAAAGCCAAACTCTGTGTGTGTGTCTGGCCACTCTTGGGTACACCTGTTCAATTGCTTGGTAACACAAATGGCCAATCGCATGGTAGCAACTCAATGCATTTAGGCATCTAGATGTGGTGAACGCCGACTGGGGGTTTAAGGAGTTGTAAAGTCTCAAGGTTTTTTCACCTTAATGCATGCTATGCATTAAGGTAAACCTTCTACACTAGAGCATCAGACCCCCCCCCCCCCGTTCTAGTGACTGGAGGGGGGGGGGGGGTTTGGGTTGAGTCTTGCTGTCTGTCAATGGATGCAGCAGCAGGACTCTGGAGTGCCCCCCTTTGAAAAGCAGGTCTTGTAGTGGCAGCCAGGAGCTCTGCTGGGGGACCCCAGTAGAGGAGAATTGGGGCTCCTTTGTGCATAACTCTTGCACAGAGGAGGCAAGTATAGCATGTTTTATAAAAAAAATAACATTTACAACCCCCTTTAAGTGACTTTGAATGTAGTATGGTTGTTGGTGCCAGACAGGCTGTATCTAAAACTGCTGATCTACTGGGATTTTCAAGCACAACCATCTCTAGTGTTTACAGAGAATGGTCCAAAAAAAAGAAAATATCCAATGAGCAGCAGTTTGTGGACAAAAATACCTTGATGTCAAAGAAGAATGAGCAGACTGGTTCAAAATGATAAGGAAGACAACAGTAACTCAAATAACCACGTGTTACAATCGAAGTATGAAGAATACAATCTCTGAACGTACAACATATCGAACCTTGAAGCAGATCGGCTATAGCAGCATAACACCACACTGGGTGCTGTTCCTGTCGGCTAAGAACGGGAAACTGAGGCTACAAAAATTGGAAAATAGAAGATTGGAAAAATGTTGCCTGGTCTAAAGACATTCAGATGGTAGAGCCAGAATTTGGCGTAAACAGGAAGGCATGGATCTTCCCTGCCTTGTATCAACAGTTCAAAGCTTATATCATCTCAAACTGCTTTCTTGAACATGACAATAAGCTCACTGTACTTCAATGACCTCCAGATCTCCCTCCAATAGAGCATCTTTGGGGTGTGGTGGAATGGGAGATCTATATTATGGATGTGCAGCTAACAAATCTGCAGCAACTGCATGAGGCTATTGTGTCAATATGGACCCAAATCTCTGTGGAATGTTTCCAACACCTTGTTGGCTCTATGCCACAAAGATTTAAGGAAGTTCTGAAGGAAAAGGTACTTTTGTACCTTTATATAAAAGTGGCGTGTGTGTGTGTGCACACACATGTAGTTTTGGGGTGCCAATGTGTTTAAAAAGCAACAATAAAGTAGAGTGGTGACTTGCTAAGGCTGCTGCTGTTTTTTCACTGTTTAGTCAGCATGTTGGGTGTAGAGATGGGATTCCCATGTAACCCTTTACCACTTCCTTACTGGCGCATTGTAACACGAACCTTGCAGGAACATTCCCTCGCTCCATATGATGCCAAACCGCTCTTGTGCCCCACCCCCAATCGTGATAAAGAACCAATTAAAATGTCTCTTTACCACGTGACCGGCTGCACCCAATTACAGCTGGTCACAGATGTCAACAAACCATGGTAACTAGCTGTTACTGGGTTCTCCTCACACCAATCCTGTGTGAAGAGGAGATTGTGGTAACAGCTAGTTACTGCCTACAGTGTGCACTGAGTGCCTGTCTGCAGCGTATCCCTCATAAAATGTACGTTGAGTTGTTTGCTTTCCAAAAGTGTGTGTGCATTTTTTATTTATTATAAAATGCTTTTGGAGTAAAAATCTAATATCCCCAAAAGATTCATCAGTTTAGGTCGACATGTATTCTACATATTTTTGGTTGGGAGGGGAGGGGGGGGCAATACATTTAGTAATTGTGTTTCTTTTAATTTTTAACAGTGCTATTTATACAGCGATCAGAGCTAAAAATGGCCACTAATTACGGTATAAATGTCACTGGCAGGGAAGAGGTTAACACTAGGGGGTGATCAAGGGGTTAACTGTTCTAACTGTGGGGGGAATGTGGCTGACTAGAGGAGACGAATCGTGTGTTCCTATTTAGTAGGAACACACAATCTGTCTCCTCTCCTCTGATAGAACTGATATTTGTTTACATGCACAGATCCCAGTTCTTGCTCTGTCATAAGCTGTCGCTTATTCATTGAATGCATGCTGAGATGACATGCACTGCATTTATGCAGTCTAGAGGTCGGACGACATTTTGGCCTTTTTTTTAAGACATCTGCATGCCCCATCAAACCACAAGTGTTCCTCCTTCCTTCCCCACACTCCATTGGCAGAGCGGCTCTTGATGCTTGCCAGAGCCACTGTGTGTGAAACTGACATATGTTACTGAATGCAGAAAGACCAATTTTCAAAATTGAGTGTTGTCGGGTGGTGGGCGGCACCAACCGGCTATCAAACACCAGCCAATGGGATCTTGGTAGGCTGCTACGTGTATGTGGCTTTGCTCCCTTAAGCAGACCAATCATTGGCTGGTGTGTGTTAACTGCTGGGTCCGGCCCACCCCTGACATCACTGCTGAATTTTGACACCTGGTCTCTCTGCATTGTTACATATGTTAGTTTCACACACCATCGGCTCAGTGTAACCTGCCAGTGTTAAAGCGGAGCTCCAGCCTCGATTTTTTTTTTTTTTTTTTTAAGTCCGCAGCTACTAACAGTGTAGCTGCTGACTTTAAATAAGGACACTTACCTTGTCCTACTTGCCCGCGCTGATGGGGCCCCCCGATGCCGGTCCCACGATCGTTCCGGGTCCCGCGCTGCCATTCACACTATGGGAAACAGGCAGTGAAGCCGTACGGCTTCACTGCCCATTTCCTACTGCGCCTGCGTGAGTCTCACGCTGGCTTGTGAATGGGCGCGCTGCTCTCTGAGAACTCACACAGTTCCCAGAAAGCAGCGCACCCCATTCACAAGGAGGACAAGAAGAAAAGGCACCGCAGAGTGGAAGAGGCAGATTACGGACTTCCGCATAGCAACAGCTATTTCGGATGAGTATTTTTTATTTTCTTTTTCAGGTTTTTGTTATTTAATTTTTTTAAACAAGATGGCAAAATGTTTTCCTGGGTGGAGCTCCACTTTAATAAGTGCTGCCAAATATCGGTGCCAGCCAATGCCCATGAGTGCCACCTATCTGTGCCCATCAGTGCTGCAAATTGGTGCCACTAAATGCTGCCAATCATTGCTGCCTGTGAGTGCAGGGGTGGGGCGATAACTCAGCAGCCAGGCACATTGTCCATGGGGGCTGTCCTGGTGGGGGCACAACTGTATTCTGTTTATTAATTTCCACATGCCGATCTTTAGTAAGAGGTAACCGCTACATTACCAGGGGGCCTGAATCGGCATCATATATCGGCCACCCCATTTTCTAAATATCTGTTTCGGCCAGAGAAAAACACATCTGTCACCTAATGCAGTCAGTTTTACAGTAACCATGAGATAAAACAAAGTTCAGAAATATTCCCTTTATTGCATTGTTTTGCAAATCTATGTACACTACAAACGGTTTAATTGTTTGAAGCAAAATGCATCTGTATTGGGATTTGTGTGAGAAGGAAGGACAAGCAGTAACAATTAAAGTAAAATATTCTAAGCAGCTTTATAATCCTTATTCCTCTATTAAATTAAAAATGGCAGCAGGCCATAAATAGACGCAGTTTGGGATTATTTACTAATCGGTTTATTCTAAATGGGAATCCTTCATTTTGTTTGCAAATATGAAAAATTCTACTTGCGAGAATTAGTCCTTGCATTTTAAAGAGCACCTGTCATTTCAGATCAATCATGGGCGCAACTGTTAGCGGGAAGTTCCAGCTTCTGAGGGCCTCCTCTCAGTTCCACTGACCTGTATCGCTGCAATCTCCTGTTCTAAGCCCCAGTATATGGTGACAGGAGCCTGGGGCTTAGAAATCCTCCAAGATGAATGTCCAAAACGTCCTTCGTCCAGGGTGATGTTTTGGCGTATTCCAATTGGTCAGTGCTTTCACATGGGCGGCTCTGACCAATCGTCAATTGCATAGCCTGTCCTGTCGGTCATACAGGAGGTGTGTGTTTGTTTGTTTGTCCCCGGCCTCCTGGCGCAAGGTGAACTTGCACTTGAAACACACTGCTAATAGTATTGGCAACATTTTCCATTTGCTGCACCTCTAGCAGACATGATGCATTAGATGGTCAGACTGCAGACATGATACAAGAAATCAATGCAGCCTCACTGGTGCCCAGGTCAGAGCACCGATCTCCCACTGTCGGTGCTGGATTTGATTTTTTTTTTTTTTTCCCTGGCCGGGTGATGGCAGTAAATGTCCAGCTCCTGTGATGCATCACACTGATTCCATTTCCTGCACTGGATCAGTGTGTATCACTGGAGGAGGGACACTGTTGCTGCGGCCGCCCAAACAATTCACATCCGTGACACACGGAGCTTGCCGCTTTGCGTGGGGAGGAGGGAGGACTCTGACTGAGCCACCAGGATGACACCCCTGCTTTGTGGTGGACTGCACCCTTTCTGGTGCCATTATCTTTTTATCGGCCACATGCCGAAAACTCTTTTCGGACAATATGTTTCAGTGGAATTTTTGGTGCACCTCTATTGGCATGTGGTTTACTTGTGTTTTTTTATTGACTGTATAGTTGGTATACCTCCATGGTAGCCAAACGGTTTAAAGCGGTAGGTTTTATTTAAAATCCCACTCCTTCCATGTATGCACTTGCTTGCTGCTTTTGCTATCCTGATGCTTTGCTTGGCTGTCAGTGCATATCAATGGCAATTGGAGGAACTCTCCAAGTGAGCGCTGGGCCAAGAACATATGTCCTGTGTACAGCTTGAGCTTCGGTTTTCAGCAACCAAAAAATGGCGGATGGAAAAAAGGTGAGTATGATAGGGTTAAAGTGAACCTTTCACAGGCAAAGCACAGGGGTGTGCCAATGAAACATTAGGAGAAGGATCGTGTGGATAATGGTAAATCTACAACTGGTGTATGGAGCAACATCATGGATTTGTGACTGGACTGAGGACCAGGGCTAAATTACAGACCTGGAGACTTGGACAGAAGGCTAAGCCAACTGTTGCTTCATGCCATGCCAGACCCCCAGAAGTGCTGGCACTTTACTCTTGCAAAAATGAATATGCTGTAATGAGGTCTGCAAGGCCTAACTTTTTTTTTCATGAATTACTTTGAGCTGCCTTCTCCCTATAGTGTTCTCATTAATATTTGTTCTCATGTTTGCCAGATCACTTTAATACTATAATGAAAATGATTAATACTGTGCAAATGTTGAGAAGAAATTAAGCATGCAAAAAAAGTTTTATGCTAAACCTACATAATATACAACTTTCTCCGTGGGCTGACAAAAATGAATTGAAAACCATGTAACTTCAGGTTGAATGAAACCATATGCATAAATGTGCAAATTGTCTTGCATAAAACAAAGTGAAAAGTTCATAGATCATAAATATTAAAAAGTTCATGCACCGAATTAAAGTCCCACACCAAGGTTTAAGATTGATTCCCGGTTATAGCGGCACAAAAATCATCCATGGATCCTAAATTGGATGTTTAAGCAGAGGAAAGAAAACGCCACATGTCTTTTCAAACATGTATACATAGCTGAGCTAGTGTCACTCTGTACAGAGAAATCAAAGCACTTGTGTGAAGGAAACCTCACTGTTGTCCAAGATCCTCCTGCAGGCCATGACAGTTCCACTGTTAAGGGTCCCCAAAAATGAATTGAAAAAGAGCACCTAGCTTGCATAGTGTAGAACTGTGTAGTGCTTTATCAATTGGCATCACAACGTCCAAAAAGTCACTAGAAAACCCACAATGCAATGAAGGGCCTTGCATCCATGACATCACGACTTCAGGTTCCACACTACATACATTTTTATCAAAAAATTGGAGTGGCTATCTAGTTTTGACAGGTACCCAGCTCCCAAAATCCGCTTGGCCCGCCTAGGTGACTTGAGTGGAAGTTCTCCTCTCTCCAATCTTCTGGGTCACAGATCCCAGAAAATTACCCAGCCATTCAGGAGGCACGACTCGCACATACGCAGTGTGCACCCAGCTGTAAAGCTGTAAGCTGTCGCAGTCGCACAGCCGGGTGCCCACACTAGTGATTAGGGGAGAAAACTGAGGCTTCAGACAGCTGCATTGCTGTACTGTGGGACAGTCGGTACCTACACTTTGTAGCTACTGACTTTCTTTAATAAACAGCTGGAACTCCACTTTTAAAGTGATTTGTAAAGTCTTGGTTTACACTTGATGAGTGTCCCCATAGACCAGCAGCTTGCTAGGGGGGTACCCCAACCAAGTCAGAGCTCCGTGTATCCATTCAGATGCGGTGCCCCGCTCCCTCTGATTGGCCAACTGGCTTTGACCGATGTGGGAGCCAATGGTGCCGCGACTGTGCCTCAGCCAATCAATATAGTCCCAGACAGCCAAGGGAATGGTGGACATCGCTGGAGAGAGAAGTGGCTCAGGGTAAGCTTTAGGCTGTGCTACACACAAGGTGTGTCTTTGTTTGTTTTTGTTTTCATGCATATAATTTAAGATTTAAAAAAAAAAGTTTGCCTTTTTACAACTCTTTTTTAAGGATGGGCCAATGCTTCTTAACCACTTGCCTTTGGCCTCATTGTAAAAAGACGTCATGTTTTAAAAGATGGATATCTCGGTAACGGCAGCAGCTGCTGCCACAACCGAGATATCCATTTCTTCTGTGGGCGGTTCTGTTAACGGCGGTCTCCGCGGCGGATTCGCCGCGAGATTGCCGTTATCGGTGGCGGGAGAGGGGGCCCGCCGCTCTCCCGTGCCCTCCGCCGCTTACCGTTGCCGTCGGTAGCGGCAGAGGCGATCGGGTCCGTTCGGCTCCTCAGCGGGTATACGAGAGGGAAAAATCACCCCCACCCGTCCCCAGAGCTCTGCTGGGCGGAAGTGACGTCAAAACGCAAGTCCCGCCCAGCGTCTTAAAGAGACATTTTTTTTTTTTTTAGGTCATTTGAAAAAATGACAGTTTACATTTTTTTTTTTTTTGCATTTAAGCCTAAATATGAGATCTGAGGTGTTTTTGACCCCAGATCACATATTTAAGAGGACCTGTCATGCTTTTTTTCTATTACAAGGGATGTTTACATTCCTTGTAATAGGAATAAAAGTGATAATTTTTTTATTTATTTCGGTGTATAAAATTATAAACTAATTTTAAAATAAAGAAAACAAAAAAAAGAATTTTAAAACGCCCCATCCCGACGAGCTTGCGCACAGAAGCGAACGCATACGCGAGTAGCGCCCGCATATGAAAACGATGTTCAAACCATACAAGTGAGGTATCGCCGCGATCGTTAAAGCGAGAGCAATAATTCTAGCCCTAGACCTCCTCTGTATCTCAAAAAATGCAACCTGTAGAATTTTTTAAACGTCGCCTATCAAGATTTTTAAGGGTAAAAGTTTGACGCCATGCCACGAGCGGGCGCAATTTTTAAGCGTGACATGTTGGGTATCATTTTACTCGGCGTAACATTATCTTTCACAATATATAAAAAAATTGGGCCAAATTTATTTTATTTTTTTATTCAAAAAAGTGATTTTTTTCCAAAAAAAGTGCGTTTGTCAGACCGCTGTGCAAATACGGTGTGACAAAGTATTGCTATGACTGCCATTTTATTCTCTACAGTGTTAGAAAAAAAATATATAATGTTTGGGGGGTTTAAGTAATTTTCTAGCAAAAAAAACTGTTTGTCTCGTAAACACCGAATCTGAAAAATAGGCTTGGTGGGCAAGTGGTTAATTTTGATTTGCAAATTGTGAGATTGAAAACGAAGTGGTCATAGAAAGAAAAATCTTGATCGAAATTTAGACGGACTAGAATCTTATCGGCTAATTGCATATTTCTCAATCTGTATTTGTGAAATGGTGTCTATTTAACCACTTTTCCCTCTTCCTGCCCACGACGGCTTTCAGTGCTGTCACGCTTTGACACTTTGGTCGTACAACACTGTACCCAAACTAAATATTTTCTTCCCACAAATAGTATGTGTCCCCGATAGAGATAATCATATTATTTGGGGTCTGAAGACCTACAATAAAAAAATAAATCATTATAATCATTCATGGTCATCCTTTAGTACAGAATTACATGGGCATGCAACAGTTTCCCTTAACAAAAGGATATTGTTTAGACGGGCAGTAGACATTGGTACCAGCTCAGCAAATGCGCCCTGTGTGTTGTAGCTGCAATATAACCAGTGATGCGTGATGTCCAATTTTGTGGACAGATGAATAATTGTAACTTCTGCCCAAGATATAATTGATACTAACAAAATGTAATTGGGGTTTACTTCCTTTTTAACTATATAGGAAAAAGTCTATGTCCTGGAGTACATCTCCTACTGCAGTAGAAATTTACTTAAACCATTATAATGGTTTGTGTGAAAGGCTTTTTGCTAGTAACACTTAACTGGCTCATGGTGTTAAAGTCTTAAGTAACAAGCATTGAGACAATGGAGAGCTTAACATAAATGCCATCTTGTGAAGCGTCAGCTGGTACCAGTGTCTACTGCCTGTCTAAACAATATCCTTTTGTGAAGGCAAACTGTTGCATGCCAGTGTAATTCTGTACTAAATGACCATGAATGATTACAATTATGATTTTTTTTTTTTTTTATATTTTTTATTGTATGTCTTCAGACCCCAAATATGATTATCTCTATCGTCAAAACTATTGAGACACATGCCTTTTACACGCACATGACCTTTAAAGGGACACTAAAGTCAGGGATTAAAAAAATAACATGTGATACTTACCTCCACTGTGCAGTTCGTTTTGCACAGAGTGGCTGTCTTCTGGGGTCCCTCGGCAGCTGTCTGGGCTCCTCCTCGCAAAAGCTTTCCCTCTTCATGCGAGGGCGCTCGCATGGAGGAAAGCTTTTGCGAGCGCGCTCCCGTGATACAGCGGCGGCCATAGCTGCTGCTACAAGTTTTTTTAACTTCATGCATAGGATGCATGAAGGTAAAAAAACTTGTAACTTTACAACCCCTTTAATGGCGTCTTAGTCAGTCTGTAGGGTTAATATTGAGTTGGCGCACCCTTTTGCAGCTATAAAGGCTTTAACGCTTCTGGGAAGGCCGTCCACAAGGTTTAGGAGTGTATGGGAATATTTTACTATTCAATCACATTTTGTGAGGTCAGGCATTGATGTTGGACGAGAGTCTCTGCTTTAAAGGGGTTGTAAAGGTACAAATGTATTTATTTTTTCCCCCTAAATGGCTTCTTCTACCTTAGTGCAGTGCTCCTTCACTTGCCTCATCCTTCAATTTTTGCTTTTAAATTTCTTAGAAATCCTCACTTCCTTTTCTTCTGTCTGTAACTCCACACAGTAATGCAAGGCTTTCTCCCTGGTGTGGAGTGTCGTTTCTTGCTTCACTCCCTTGGACTGCAGGAGAGTCTGGACGCCCACTAACACACAGCTCCTTTATCTGCAATGTAGAGAGCGTCCTGACTCTCCTGTAGTCCAAGGGAGGGGGCGAGCGCGACACTATTTAGGAATTTGTTTTTGTTTTTTAGAACCCCTTTAATTCATCCCAAAGGTTGAGGTCAGGACTCTGTGCAGGCCAGTCAAGTTCCTCCTACCCAAACTCTCTCATCCAGATCTTTATGGACTTTGCTTTGTGCACTGGTCCAAATAATTTGGTGGAGGAGGGCATTAACCTCCACTGCCTCTCAATCGGTGCCCAGTTAGTGCTTTTTAAATACTTCACTAACATACCATAGATGCAGTTGTTGCGGTTTATTACTACTAAAATCAATCGAGAAAGCTGACAAATGTTGTGTCCTCATTTTAAGTGACATGCTTAAAGTGAAACTTTACCCATAAGCCTTTTTCCCTAGTTCGTCTTTCAGGACAGCACCTTAGAGAGATCCCGGCTCCTCCCCTTCTAGGAAACACCGCCTTCTTTAGATCTTTAAAGCCTCATCCTCCCACTGGCCCTTCAGTTATGGCGTTTCCTCCGGTGGGGAGACACTGCTGGGAAACCAGAGCTGTTAGCCGGGGAGGCTAAGGCAGTTTTTTTCAGAGAAGGGCAGGATCCGGGAGGTGCCTGGTGTTTTATGCTCTTTATCTTTTTCCCTTTTTAAAAAAAAAAAAAAAAAGCTTTTTTTGGCGCCAGGTAAAAAACGAGGGTGTTTAATTACCTGTAGCAGGCGCTTTTGCATCCCAAGCGCTCTTTGGGGAAAGTTTGGCAGCTGGGAGGTCCGCTCTTTCGCGCGCCTAGGGTGGCGCTGTGGGTTGGATCCTTTACCCCCCATTCTCAGCCTGGAGCTCGGTGGCTGCGTTGGACGGCGGGTGACGTCAGTTCCGGCAGAAGGGGCGGGTCCGACTCACGAGGCCGCGTCTTCCGGTTTCGGACGCGGCCTAGAAAGGCGGACCGAGCACTTGGCTGGTGCGGTCGCCTATTTGTCTGTAGTGACAGCATTTGAAGACCGGAGACCACCGTTCCTACTGCGCGGGAGGATGTCGGAGGCGGAGGCTTCTAAAATCGCTCCTGGAGAAAGATTCCAGCCAAGCTAAGGTCAGTGGAACCCTGGGGTGGTGTTCCCTGATTCACAAAACCCCTGTTAGCTCCACAGAGGTGTTTTTCCCTGCCTGGTGGTCGGTGGGAGAGGAGTGGGTCCCTGGTGTGGTCGGTCCTGGGGATTAGGCACTCCTGGTGATCCCTGTTTATTTAGCTGGGGGGTTATGACTAATACTGCTGCTCTCTATGTTTCTGTTTGTTTTCAGAAATACACAAGCAAATCGCTCCATGGCTCTAAGAGAAAGTGCCCTGTCTGCAGGTCCACGTTAGGGGAGACTTGGGACAAGACTCTCTGTAGGGGGCGTATGGATGCGGTAGTGAGAGAGCAGGCAGCAGAACAGGGGGTAGATCTGGCGGCATCAGTTAAGGAGCTTTCAAGCACCTTCCAATCGTTTAAAACTCTGTTTGCTAACTTTCAGTTGCCCCAGGCCCAGAGCACTCCTCCCCCAGTACAACAGGCGGTTTCACCTGATCCACCGGTACCCCTCGCTATTGGTGCGCAGAGACCGGTAGGGTCGGCAGAGGAAATTGAGGTAGAAGCAGGCAGCACTCCCTCCGATTCTCAGGGAGAATCAGATGAAGAGGGGTTGGACGAAGAGTCCACTAAACCCTCACGTTACAAACTCTCTCTAGAGGAGGTTGACGAGCTTTTAGGGGCTATCCACACCACCCTAGGGATTCAGGAGGAGAGGAAGCCGCTGTCCCTGCACGACCAAATGTACAGAGGCTTAGGGGAACAGAAAAGGAAAGTTTTCCCAGTCCATGACGTTCTGGTCGATGCCATCAAAAGAGAATGGCAGGATCCGGAAAGGAAACCTTTTTTCTCAAAGGCGCTGAAAAGATTTCCTTTTGAGGAGGAAGAAACCTTAGTTTGGAACAAGACGCCTAAACGTGACGCGGCTTTTTCCCAAGTTTCTAGACATACAGACCTGGCCTTTGAGGACATGGGAGTACTCTCTGATCCCATGGATAAGAGGATGGATTCCCTGTTAAAGAAGCCCGCAACCTGGAGTACTGGCTGACTCAGATTAAATCCCATATCGAGGCAGGTACAGCAAAGGAGACAATCCTCTCCTCTTTCCCCATGTCTTGGCAGACGCCTCAGCGGAGTCTATTCGTATGTCCGCAAGGTCTGCAGCATTGTGCAACTCAGCCAGAAGGGCCTTGTGGCTCAAAACATGGCAGGGGGACAGTGCGTCCAAAGTAAAACTTTGTGGTATCCCTCTTACGTGGGATTTGTTGTTTGGTCCTGGTCTGGAAGCAGTCCTAGACCGGACCGCCGACAGAAAGAAGGCGTTCCCCGTTAAAAAGAAGTTTGGGGAACAGCCAAAAAAGAGGTTTCGATTTCGTGGAAAATCAGACACCCAGGTCAGGTTCCCAGAAGAAAGGTTGGGGACAGAAGAGGAAGGGTCGAGGGGGAGCAATTTTTCGCCCTCCTGAACCCCCCAAAAAGACCAATTGACTCCAAAACAGTGGGAGGAAGATTGGGGGTCTTCCTCCCACAGTGGGAGATGATTACCTCCAACCAGTACATTTTGGAGATCATCCGAAGGGGTTACAGGCTAGAATTCTCAACCCCTCCCCCCCCTCAGACTATTAATTACCAACCTTCCGAAGTGTGTGGAAAAGTCTTGTGCCCTCCTCTCCTCACTTCAGGAATTGGAGGAGCAGCAGGTGGTTGTCCAGGTCCCGACCAGGGAGATAGGTGGGGGTTTTTACTCCCACATCTTTGTGGTCCGCAAGCCGTCGGGAAGGTTCAGGCTTATCCTCAACCTAAAACCTTTAAATACCTCGGTCAGGTACAAGAGGTTCAGAATGGATTCGATCCATTCTGTAAAAGCCCTTCTCCCGCCAAATTGCTATATGGCTTCGATAGACCTAAAGGACGCTTACCTACATATCCCCATAGCGGAGGAACACCAGAAGTTCCTGAGGCTAGCAATAAACACCGGGGATCAGGTACTGCACCTACAATTCAGAGCCCTTCCTTTCGGCTTGTCATCTTCCCCCCGCATATTCACAAAGGTAATGGCAGAGGTCTTGGCCTTCCTGCGGCTCAGGGGAATCCTGATAGTCGCATATCTGGACGACCTTCTATTGTTCTCTCCCTCCCCGGAACAATTGAATCGGGACTTAGTCAGCCAGAGACATTCTGGAAAGCTTGGGTTGGCTCATAAACCCAGAAAATCCAACCTAATCCCGTCAGAGGGTGTCCTTCCTAGGATTTGTGTTGGACTCAACAGATCAAAAGGCTTTCCTTCCTCCAGAGAAGGTTCAAAAAGTGGACAAGGCCATGCTGTTTCTGCAGGGCAGCGGCCAGGTCTCTATAAGAAAGGCAATGTCTGCCCTGGGGTTGCTGACCTCCACCCTTCCAGCAGTACAGTGGGTGGGCCTTCATTTCCGTCCCCTTCAACTCTTCATCTTGAAGGTGTGGGACCATAGCCAGGGGTCATTGGATTCCCTAGTCTCTGTCCCAAGTCAAGTCAAACGGTCCCTCTGGTGGTGAAGGGGGGCAAACTTGTCTCAAGGCCTAGAGTGGGTCCTACCCATATCCAGGACGGTCACAACCGACGCCAGCAACACAGGTTGGGGAGCACATTTGGGTTCCCGCTGGGTACAGGGCGTCAGTGGATACAGCAAAGTCCTCCAATTGGAGGGAATTGAGGGCAGTGTCACTGGCCCTTGTCTCATTCCAAAAGGGTCTGCGGGGTCACCACGTTCGAGTTCGAACAGACAACTCGTCGGCAGTGGCTTACATCAACAGGCAGTGGGGCACAAGGTGCGGCTCCCTCTGGCTGTTGACAGAGGCCATTCTCAAATGGGCCGAGATCAATGTCCTGTCCCTGTCGGCCTTACATCTGAAGGGGGATCAGAACTGCTTAGCAAACTTCCTCAGCAGAACAACGCTGAGGGAGGGCGATTGGTCACTGAGTCAGGAGGTTTTCAGGATGATAGCCCAGAGATGGGGGCCGCCATGCGTAGACCTCTTTGCCTCTAGGCAGAACGCCAAGGCAGACAGGTTCTTTTCTCTAAGCAGGTACGATGGAGCTTTAGGGATAGATGCACTAGCTCAGAAATGGGATTTTTTTTTAGGTATTATGCCTTCCCCCCCTCCGGTTCTGATCCCTGCGGTGTTGAGGAAATTTCAACAAGAGAACACAACCTTAATTCTAATTGCCCCATATTAGCCCAGGAGACCGTGGTTTTCAATCCTAAAGAACTTGGCTGTAGAGCCCCCCTGGCTTCTACCAGCTCGGGACAACCTTCTCACTCAAGGTCCAGTCTGCTGCCCTCACGTGGACAGGTGGAAACTTGCAGCCTGGTTTCTGAGGAGGAGTTGCTGAGGGGAAATGGGATTTCAGATCGCTTGGTTGCGACCCTCCTAAATTGTAGGAAAAAGGAAACGCAAACCATCTACCACAAAGCGTGGAGACGATTCAATTCATGGTGCTCTGAAAGCTCCTTCAGTGTACACAGTTCCGTAGCAGTACTAGAGTTCCTACAGGCGGGGGCAGATAAGGGATTGGCTCTCAGCACCTTGAAGGGACAGGTGTCAGCCCTGAGTGTATTTTTAGAGAAAAATCTAGCAGGGGATCCCTGGATAGTAAGATTTTTTAAATCTGAGTAGGCAGAGGCCAGTTGGTGTGACCCCTTTTCCCGTATGGGATCTTTCCTTAGTTTTGCAGGCCCTTACGGGAGATCCTTTTGAACCATTGGGGTCATGCTCTTTGAGGTTAATCACTCTCAAAACTGCATTTTTGGTAGCGATTATGACGGCACGTCGAGTAAGTGAACTCGAGGCCCTCTCAATTAAAACTCCTTTTTTTCAAGTTTTTCCGGATCGTATTGTTTTTAAGACCGATCCGGCCTTTTTGCCAAAGGTGGCCTCGAAGTTTCACAGAGGCCAGGAAATTATTCTGCCAACATTTTTTTCAAACCTGGTGAGGGAAAAAGAGTTTATTTTTCACAACCTAGATGTAAGGAGGTGCGTCCTTCAATATTTGGAATGCACCAAACAGTTTAGAAAATCGGATTCCTTTTTTTGTTTTATTTTTAGGGGCTAGAAAGGGTTCTAGAGCCTCCAGGCATACTATAGCGGGCTGGATTAGAGCAGCTATTAGTCAAGCTTATGTGTTAAAGGGGATGGAGCCTCCAGTGGGAATCGGGGCACATTCTACTAGAGCAGTGGCGACTTCACAGACAGAATGGGCTGGTGCTTCTCCAGAGCAGCGACATGGTCGCGTTTTGCTACCTTCGTAAAGCACTACAGACTAGACCTGCTGTCAGCTCAGGACCAAGCCTTTGGTCGTAAGGTGCTACAGGCAGTAGTCCCACCCTAAGGTAAGGTACTCGCTTATCCTCTCTAAGGTGCTGTCCTGAAAGACGAACTAGGGAAAAATGGAGTTACTTACCGGTAACGTCCTTTTCCAGGAGTCTTTCAGGACAGCACCGCTACCCACCCAGGGTTTGTAGATTGGAAGACTCATCACATGAGGACGTCAGGTAAGATAAAGTATTCTTGTATAACGTTGTCTTGTGTCTCCCCAGTTGGCCGGAGGTACTCTGTAAGAACTGAAGGGCCAGTGGGAGGATGAGGCTTTAAAGATCTAAAGAAGGCGGTGTTTCCTAGAAGGGGAGGAGCCGGGATCTCTCTAAGGTGCTGTCCTGAAAGACTCCTGGAAAAGGACGTTACCGGTAAGTAACTCCATTTTTTAGAAAGCAACATGCCTTCCACATTAACCACTTAACCCCCGGACCATATTGCTGCCCAAAGACCAGAGCACTTTTTGTGATTCGGCACTACGTCTCTTTAACTGACAATTGTGCGACGTGGCTCCCAAACAAAATTGGCACCCCCCCCCCCCCTAATGGAGCTTTCTTTTATTGGTATTCGATCACCTCTGCGGTTTTAATTTTTTGCGCTATAAACAAAAATAGAGTGACAATTTTGGAAATAAAATATTACTTTTTGCTACAATAAATTTCCCCCAAAAATATACTTTTTTTTTTTTTTTTTTCCCCTCAGTTTAGGCCGATGCATATTTTTCATAAAAAAAAGGCAACGCGCGTTTGATTGGTCTGCGCAAAAGTTAGTGTTTACAAAATAGGGGATGGTTTTTATTTTTTTATTTTTTTCAGTACTGTGACATTATGGCGGAAACTTTTGACACATTTTTGGGACCATTGGCATTTTATAGCGATCAGTGCTATAAAAATGCCACTGGCAGTGAAGGGGTTAATACTAGGGGGCGAGTAAGGGGTTAAGTGTGTTCCTGGGTAAGTTCTAACTATGGGGGGGGTGGACTCGCTAGGGGAAATCGCTGATCTTCCATTCATTGTATGAATAGAATATCCGCATCCCTTGGAATAGAAAAAAGAATGACAGGTCCTCTTAAATATGAGACCTGGGGTCAAAAAGACCTCAGATCTCATATTTAGACTTAAACGCAAAACAAATAAAAAAAATAAATAAACAAGAAAACACAAACTTTTTTTTTTTTTTAATCGACCCGTCCCTACGAGCTTGTGCGCAGCGCCCATATATGAAAATGGTTGTTCAAACCACACAAGTGAGGTATCACTGCGATCGTTAGCGCGAGTGCAATAATTCTAGCCCTAGACCTCCTCTGTAGCTCAAAATATGCAACCTATAGAATTTTTTTTTTTTAAACGTTGCCCATTGAGATTTTTAAGGGTAAAAGTTTGACGCCATTCCATGAGCGGGCGCAATTTTGAAGCGTGACATGTTGGGTATCATTTTACTCGGCGTAACATTATCTTTCACAATATATATAAAAAAATTGGGCCAAAATAGTTATTTTTTTTATTTAAAAAAAGTGCGCTTGTAAGACCGCTGAGCAAACCTGGTGTGACAAAGTATTGTAATGACCACCATTTTATTCTCTAGGGTGTTAGGAAAAAAATATATAATGTTTGGGGGTTTTGTAATTTTCTAGCAAAAAAAAAACTTTTAGTCTTGTAAATGCCAAATCTGAAAAACACCCAAGGTCCCTAAGTGGTTAAGTTGCACCAACTTCAAATTAGTCCATGTACTACTTTGATCTGACTTTGATGTGAGTTGAGGCCCATAGACCCAAGTTTACACAGGCATTGCCTGAAATTGGGGCAAAGGTGTCTTGCTTTCAAGTCGCAGCAGAGTGAAGGGGGCCTAAAGGCTGTCAGTGGATTGGCCTCTACAAATTCACCAGTGCCTAAAAATGGAGAGCAACTTTTTACTGGATTTTAAATGGTATAGACCTTTTTATTTAAAAAATGTAAGTGATCTATAAGATTCAAATTTCCTGACTAAAAATTCTATATTTTTTTAACACCCTGCTATCACTCCTGTGTGAACAGCACCGTGTGCTGCCATTGTAATATTCATGGTAGGCATTGAAGGGCAGTTATTAGGCTTTAAAAATGCTGAATAAATGCCACAATAACACTGATACAGGTCTAAATGAGCTCTTGAGAGAAGTATGGGTTTGTTTTTACAATCGTACTTGCCTAGATGACTGCAGCTGCCCCCCCCCCGCCACCTTTTAAAATTGGGTACCAAGTGCCCAAACACCACTGGTAGTTCAGCTCCGTCGGTTAACAGCTGAAAGAAGCAACTGGCTCAGGCTTGCTGAGAGGTTGAGCCAGCTTCTGCTCCAGACTTTTGGACAGATCCCGACCATATGGAGCCTGTAACGAGTCTGCTTTCAGCTGACATTTACAAATATCTAAGTGTGGCGTGCAGTTGTATTCAGTCTCCCCTTTTGCTGAAATTACAGCTGAAAGTCTTTTTGGCTATGTTTCTACTAGTTTTGCACATCTAGCATGATTTTTTATTTATTTTTTGCACAATAGCTCAAGCTCTATCAGATTGGATGGAGAGAGTCTGTGAACAGCAGTTTAAGTCTTGCTACCAATTCTCAATTGGATGTAGGACTTCCACTGACTGGGCCATTCTAACACACGAATATCCTTTTTGATCTAAACCATTCCATTCTAGCTCTGACTGTATTTAGGGTCTTTGCCCTGCTGGAAGGTGAAACTTTGCTCCAGTCAAGTCTTTCAGACTAACAGGTTTTTATTTTATTTATTTTTTCCCCCCTAAGATTGCCCTGTATTTGTCTCCATCCATCTTCCCATCCATTCTGATCAGCTTTCCTGTCCCTGCTGAAGAAAAGCATCCCCAAAACATGATGCTGCCACCACCATGTTTTATGGTGTTCAGGGTGGTGTGCAGTGTCGGTTTTCCCTCAGTGTTTTTTGCTTTTAGGCCAAAAAATAATAATTTTTGGTCTCATCTGACCAGAGCACCTTCTTCCACATTTTGCTGTGCCCCCCCCCCCCTCAAAAGGGGCACAAGGGGTACTTTGTGTCTTTCAACAATGGCTTTCTTCTTGCCACTCTTCCATAAAGGCCAGATTTGTGGAGTGCAAGACTAATGGGGGACAATTCTCCCACCTGAGCTGTGGATCTCTGCAACTCCCCCAAAGTTACCAAATGCCTCTTGGCTGCTTCTCTAATTTAATGCTCTTCTAGCTCAGCCTGTCGGTTTAGATGAGGGGTAGAGAAAAAGTGCCACCCAAGTGCAGTATTAAAGAGGTTTTTTTAATGACGCATTACACAAAACACACTTACAAAAGGGTAAGGAAAGAAGGCTCATTTGTAACATCCTGTAGTCCTCGTCACAGATCCATGGACTGCTTAGAAGTGGCGTATATGTTTATCTCTGCAATAGGCAAACTTTACATGTTGTTCCATTTTATTTCACATGTTTCTTGCAAAAATAACATTGTACAATCTTGACTGACTGGCTTTTCTAAATGCAGGAAAAGTATGAAGAGCAACATGCAGAAAGCTACCTGCACATCTCTACACTTGAAAATGAGTTTTCACAAACTAGAGCGATCAAAGACCAACTACAGAAATATATCAGAGAACTGGAACAATCTAATGATGACTTGGAAAGGGCAAAGAGGTGCGTGTCCTTAGTCCTACTTTTTATTAATTTTTTTTGCCCTTATTTTCTGTTCCTTCCAGCACGACTTTCAGAGGCGACTC
Source organism: Rana kukunoris (assembly GCA_029574335.1). Lineage (NCBI taxonomy): Eukaryota > Metazoa > Chordata > Amphibia > Anura > Ranidae > Rana > Rana kukunoris. The sequence continues at coordinate 74,113,584 of CM056054.1, read as the reverse complement.
CAACATGACTTCAGCATGAACCGCTGGGCGATTTAGAACACTACTTGAAGTCGTCTCCAGGACAGGAGACTTTGCAGTGGCCAATCAAACAACTCTCAGCTCTGGGAAAGGGAGGGGTTTGCCTGAGAAATGTATGTCATCTTCCTGAAAAGTCGCTTCAGTTAAGACAGTGATCAGACTTCTGAGGCGACTTCCATTGAAATCAATGGGTACAAATCGCCTAGAAGTCCGATTGAAGTAGTACAGGAACCTTTTCTGAAGTCGGAGCGACTTTAGTAGTGTGTATTAAGACTGCTCATATTCACTTACATTGATTTTTCTCAACCACGCAACTTGGGGAGACTTCAAGTCGGATCCCAGGTCACCCCAGTGTGAACCGGCTCTTAGTGGTTTTGTTTTCAGACACTGTTTTTGAAAGTGAATCTGTCAGGTAAATAAAATCTACACAAAGCTGTCCCTGCAAAACAAGAATGTGAATGCTAGATAAAGAGACTGCCACGCAATAGCCAGTTGCTACTATATCCACTCTGGCATAAATAACCTTAACAATGAAAGTCCTCATTAACTTGTGTGAAGATATGATTAAAGTGTTGTTTGTGAGAACTTTATATATATCTCTCTATCTCTGTTTTAAACGCTCTAAATATACCCAGTGTCCATTCAATATAGATAGTCCACTCCACCAGTATAGAATCTCCTTCTTGTGCATTTAAATATTACTTGCTAATACATTGCAATAGCCCACCACTAGTGTAATACCGCTCTTGCCTTAAGTGGACCCAATGTTTATCAGGTTTATTTCTTCCTTGTTCTCCTTGGAATAATCCATCCTTCTAAACCGTCTGTGATTCGCTTTATCTATAGCCAACATGAGAACTGATGGACTGCCATACATTTATGCTCTTGGGTATAAATGCGTGTTTTTTTTTTTTTTGTTTTTTTTAAGTAGATTTGTATGATTGTGTACTGACCCAGTGTTTGCTTAAACAGAGCTACTATCTTATCACTGGAAGACTTTGAGCAGCGTTTGAATCAAGCAATTGAGAGAAATGCATTCCTTGAAAGTGAGCTAGATGAGAAGGAAAATGATCTAGAATGCATCCAGAGGTTGAAAGATGAAACCAGAGGTGAGGCAAATGGTGCTTTTTTGACTTGCCACTTAGCATCTGTAATATACCTGGACTCCAAAGTGAATATTTGCTTTTATTGTAATGGCAGTACAGTCAAAATGTATACCTTGTCTTTACTACTGAAATAGCAGTGCACTTCCTCTGCCCTGAATGTCATAGCCAATGGCTTCATTGTGAGATTGTTTAGGGCCATTAACCTTTGACTGCTGGTGTTTCAAGGCTTTGGTAATTTTGCTCCTGTATGCAGTGCATCTTCTGCTTCATTTTGTGGATCTGTATTGTTGATCATTCAGATCGCCATTTATTAAAGAGGTTGTAAACCTCCCTGTGTAATTTATACTGTAAATATCTCTTAAATGTGTGTGGTTTAGGAGATATTTGCTGTGTACTGCGCCAGTGTCGTACCGTTTTCTTCTGGAGTGTGTGCTGTGACCCGCGGCTCTGGACGATCACAATCTGTGTTCACTGCTTTGGAAGGAATATGGGCAAAGAGGGATTTGGGCTTTGTTTGAAGGTAAGTAGCGCATTATGCCTTTACTTTGCAGAGAAGAAAAACCCATCAGGGTTTACTTCCTCTTTAAGGGGCAGCGTTGATAATGAAGCAAAACCTTGCATCTACCAAGATTGCTGCATCCACATAAAGACCATGCATAGCAAGGTAAATTGGTGAAGGAGGTGAGGGCAGTCTGCTGGTGGGGGGTTAACAGGCAATGTTGGTGACTTTGTGTGGTGGTTTTAATTTTTATTTTTTTTTGCTCTGAGAACATTCGTTCCAAGTGGGAACTGTCACCCCCCCCCCCCCATCCAAAGATTTTGTTGCATCCCCTGTATGCCATTGCCTGCTCTGTGTACATTTTTCTCACTTGTAGGCAGTTTCTTGGCACTGTCCAAGGCGCATGCTCTCTTACAGACCAGGCACACTTTGGGTGTAAAATGCAGGACAGCTGCACCCCTTCTGCTCCAATGCAACATGTCATTCTTCCTCAGGGGATCCCCTCGCCCTCATGATGGAGGTTGGCCACAAGGCCAGAGGATTGCTCTAAACTCTGCTTCTGGCACTTTGGACCCCATGCCTCCCCTTTCTAACAGAGAAATGTTCTGTCTCCATGGCAAATGTGTCTTTACTGATGGGGGCCACAGGACACTTGTCCATGAGTTTTTTTTTTTCCTGACAGATGAAAATAAAATAAATGACGTGGAAATGATCTTTGTAGCTACCATCGACATGGCCGGACGTATCTGAGGAAAGCTCTGCCAGTCGTCCATGGAATCTGCATTAATCCTGCATCTTAACTGCTCTCGCTACTCTAACTGCTATCCTGAGGTGCCCAGACATCACACAAGCACACGCAATGAGCATGGCTCAGTCGTCTACCCTGGTGGAATGGCTTTAAGCATTTGCCCGCATGGAGACGCAATATAGCGCCTGTGGCCCTCCTCTCGCAAGGTGTGACAGGGCGGCTGCTAGGAGCACCCTGAAAGTCAGCACATCGGCTTCGGAGAAGCTGGGAAAGCTGGCCCTGGAGCAAGTGCATACCCAGCTCCTCGAGGCAGTCTCCAGTAACACCTTCCTTCCCTTGCTGGGTGGCTGCGGCAGAGAACAAATCATCTTTCTGGCTCTAAAAGCGAATGGCCTAGAGAACCGCCTCAGATGCAATAACCTCAGAATTGTGGGGCTCCCTGAAAAGTCAGAGGGACAAACCCTTGGGACTTTGTGGAGGTCTTGTTCAAATCTACCTTTCCTGAAGCTCCTTTGTCTTCTGCTTTTGCTGTTGAGGGCTCGGGAGTCCCAGCAACCCCCCGCCCCCCCATCCCTGGAGCGCCTCACAGGCCCCTGCTTTCCAGAATGCTCAACAGTAAGTATTGTGATCTTGTCTGACAAAGGCAAGATTCACTTTGAATTTTATTTTTTTTCCATAATTTCTCGATTTAAATTGCAGAAGCAGAGAGCTACATTCGGATGTAAAACATAAGATGAGAGAGAATAGGATCATTACTCTGTCCTTCCCTGCTCAGCTGAGAGAATGACTGGAGTCATGTTCTTCTTCGCTACTCCAGATGAAGCCCAAGAATTAAATGCAAAAAGGTGTCCGCCATAATCATTCTGGGATGGAATCTCTGTTGGAGGGGAAAATACTTTTTTTTTTTTTTTATCTTGCATCATTCCTGTGTGAACTGCTTGATATCTTATTTTATATGCAAATCTTTATTTATTTTTGTTTGCTGCTTTGACAGCAAATGTCAGGTTTTCAAAGGCACCAACATGAATTCTCCCATTATCTAGAGCAGGTGTCTCCAAACTACGGCCCGCTGGGCCGTTTTTTCCGACACGCAGCTTGATTCCTCAGACTCACTGCAGGGTCGGTTTCTTCTCAGGCTATGTTGGGGAGCAGGACGTGCGCTGCATACTCCCGTAATGTGACTAAACCAGCTTACCTGGCGCCTCACTAAGCAGCTGTTTGCTAGGACCTCCTGGCTCCCTTGCTGCTGTCAGTCTGCATACCACATTCCTGTGTAACAGCCGGGCGGGAGCCGGGAGATACAGCAGAGCTGCGCTGAAGCCGGGCATCGTCATTACTGGGACTGAAATGTGAGTGTGGTGGTGGGGCTCTCTGATGGGGACCTAAATGCGGAGAGGTGGCTCTGATGGATGCAATACGCTATAAGGGGTGCAGGGGTCTCTGATGGGGGCGTGTGTTGCCCTCTGATGGGGACATTATTGTGCAGGGCTCTCTGATGGGGACATTATTGTGCAGGGCTCTCTGATGGGGACATTATTGTGCAGGGCTCTCTGATGGGGACATTATTGTGCAGGGCTCTCTGATGGGGACATTATTGTGCAGGGCTCTCTGATGGGGACATTATTGTGCAGGGCTCTCTGATGGGAACACAAATATGGAACAGCCCACGAATGTATGAATACAGTAAAATGTGGCCCTCGACATAAAGTTTGGAGACCCCTGATCTAGAGCATCGTTTTGTTGAATAGCATAGACTACAATCCATGTTTAACACAGGGTTGTTTGTGTGTTTTTGTTTTATTCCAATAACCGCCTTGTCCTTATTTTTCTGAGTTGGACTAAAGCCATTGTCGGTTGAGACGGTCCTAAAAGCTGACCATTGGTAGGCTCCTTCGCACAGTTGTTGTCCAACTTTCAGCCAACAAATGTTGGGTGGCAGGCTAGTTTTTTTTTTTTTTGGACAACGGTTGGTTGTCAGATGTTCTGATGGTCAGTACACCAGTCCGTCGCGCAAGTTGAAGTACAAACGCGCATGCTTTGAATCCATGCTCGCCAAACACAAAATTGGCACAAGGGGCCCAAAGGGTTGCTCTCAAAATCCTCATACATCACTAGGTTTGTTGCGTGAAAATTGTGTACTTCTTGGTATGCCAGAAAAGTTCCTGGCACACGCTCATAATACATTAATCGGACATTCGGTTGGCCAACAATTAGATTGTGTGTACACGGCTTTATTCTTTTTTTTTTTTTTTTTGTTTACAAACGATTTTATTGTAGAAAAGGTCAAGGTACAAAAGAAGAAAAAGATAACAATGATGGTACAGGAATGTATACAGGTATCATTGATAATTCACTTTGTATAGAAAGAAAGGGTTTATGGTCAGTAATATTTAAATTTAGACCAGAAGTGTGGCGTCCCAGAGCGACCATTTTTTTTGATACTGGGGCATAGAATCATATAGTGTATGGTGAATTCTCTCTGAGAGTTTGATGTTATACGGTTGAGAATCTGAGGCCAGGGTACCAATGTGGAGCGCCAATTAAAGGCTATGGCCCAATGAATGGAGGTGAGAAATGTGTGGATGAGCCTTGTGCTTGATGTTGGAATATCCTTAATAGGGCAGAATAAGAGGCAGATTAGGGGTGTGAGATGGATACTTCGGTCGGCAATTTTATCAATTACAATGCTGGCCTTGTGCCAAGTGTCCCTTAAATGGGGGCAGTCCCAAAATATATGCAATAGCGTTCCATGGGCGGGGCATCCCCTGAAGCAGAGTGGAGACAGTGAAGGGTAAAATGAATTAAGTTTAGCTGGTGTGAGATACCATCTATAGAGCAATTTTATAGCTGATTCTCTGATGGATGTTGTTTTGGTACATCTGTGGAGGTTAGTGAAAATGGTATCCCATTGCTCCAGAGTAAATGAAATGTTTAAATCCGATTCCCATTGTAACATGGGATGTGACTTCTCAGGCATGTTTGTTTCATTCAAGCTTTTGTATATTCTGGAGATCAAGCCCCTATCACGAGGGGAGGAGATGCAAATTTGTTCAAATTGAGTATAGGGGCGGTGAAGCGTAAGTGAGTAGAATGTCTGATAGAATTTTCTAATTTTTGTATAATTTTCAAATTCCCCAAGAGACAGGTCATATTTTGATTGCAGGTTGGAGAAAGTGCGGAATGAGTTAAGGTGAGAGAGCGATTTCAAATGGGTTAGGTTATGCGATTTCCAAAACGTTAGTAAGTTTGGGTTTTGAGTTCCATCTAGGGGGGGAAACGTGGGTCACCTAGGAATGATGCCAGGGGGGGAGTGTCCGAAGATAGTTTAAACTTTGGGGTCTGTCTGTTCCATAGTTGGAGAGAGTGGGCGACAATACGGTTTAATGCTCTTATTTTTTGTGGTGGCATGGTTTTGGACCAGAGGAGTCCTTGTAGGTTGTAAGGTAGGATAGACTCCTCCTCGAACTGGAGCCAAGGAATTTGGAGTGGAGGGGCATACCATTGGGCTAGTTGGGTAAATCTGGCCGATAAGTAATAAAGCCACAGATTTGGGATACCTAGGCCGCCTTTTAAGTGAGGTCTAAACATGAGAGAATAACTAAATCTGGGTTTCCTGTTCTGCCAAATAAATCTGTTAGTCTCTCTTTTTGAAGTGAGTCTAGTGTTTTTTTAGGTAAAATAAGGGGGAGGGCTCTAAAAAAAAAAAAAAAACAAAGCTTGGGTAATATCATCATTTTTACAGCGACTATTCTGCCCGAGAATGAAATATGGTATGATGACCAGAGTTTAAGTAAATTTTTAATATTGTTAAATAAGGGGGGATAGTTTGCTTGGTATATAGTTATACAGGGGTGTAATCTGAATGCCCAAGTATCTAAACGAATCGACATTCCAATTAAATGGGAATTTATCTTTAAGTGAGGCTTTTAAGGTCGAAGGGATATTAATCGGTAAAGCTGAGCACTTTGATAGATTTACACCTAGACCTGACAGGTCATGGAAGATGTCTAGGGTTTTAGTTCGATTGGGTAGGGAGATGAGAGGGTTAGTAATGAATAAGAGAACATCATCTGCATAGAGACTCAGTTTGTATTCCTTGAGACCTTTAGAATATCCTTTGATGTCAGCATTGTTTCTGATAGCACAGGCGAGGGGTTCGATTGCAAGGGCAAAGAGTAGGGGGGAGAGTGGACAACCCTGTCTAGTGCCTTTAGTCAGGGGGAAAAAGTCAGTTGTTTCCTGGGAGTTTGATGTGAGTTTGGGGGTTATGATAGAGGGCCTTAAATCCATGAAGGAATTCATTCCTGATACCATATTTGGGGAGTAAGACGTCAAGATAAGACCAGCTCACACTGTCAAATGCCTTATGTATATCCAGACTGAGCAAAAGCGTGGATTTGGAGTGCAAGTTGGAGTCCTGAATGATATTAGCGGTCAGTCGTATGTTGTCTGTTATTTGTCTGTTGGGAATGAAGCCCGTTTGGTCAGGGTCTACTAATGGGGAGATTACCGCAGATAATCTGTCCGCCAAGATACGGCCAAATATTTTTAAGTCATTGTCAATAACCGATATTGGGCGGTAATTTTGGGGGGTGGAGTGATCTTTATTTGGCTTGGGAAGCAAGGACATGTTAGCCAAAAGCATCTCTGTTGGGAACTGGCCACCCTGTAAAATATTATTAAATAATTTAGTAAGGTGTGGGACAATGGTAGAGGCAAATTTTTTATAATAAGAAGAGGAAAAGCCGTCAGGGCCTGGGGCTGTGGATGTCTTTAACGTTCCAATGATTCTGTTGACCTCCATGTCAGTACAGGGGGCATTAAGGGAATCAATTTGATCTCTAGTAAGGGTAGGCAATGCAATGTCATTAAGCCAATCAAGGGAGGATTGTTTTGGAAGTGATTGGGGCGATGAAAGAAGATTTTTATAGAAGTCTGTGAACAGTTTCATGACCTCTTTGGGATGGGACACCATGTTACCAGCTGAGTTCCTTAGTTTGTATGTATGTGCGGGTTTTATAGATTGATTTAACTTTCTGGCAAACATGGTGGAATAAGTATTGCTGTTGAGGAGGAATCTAGCCTTTGACTATCTGAGAGCTTTTTCAGTGTCATTTGTTAATAAGGTGTCTAAGGAAGTGCGTTTCTCTTGGATTTGCTTAAAGAGATCATTAGAAGGATCTTGGTTGTGTCTGTGATATATAGGTGGTCTAACTCTTTTCGTGAGGGATCTAATATCTGCAAGCTTGGCCTTGTTTTTGATAGAGGCAATGTTTATCAAATGACCTCTCATTACCGCTTTATGCGCCATCCATATAGTTGCAGGAGATAAGTCGGGTGTAACATTGTGCGTAAAATATTGCTCGAGGTGAGATAAAATTTGCTCTTTGCTTGATGGGTCAGTGAGTAGGGAATCATTCATTCTCCAAGAGTGTGTTGAGTTGGCTAGACCTATGTGAGAAGTATTAAAGGAGACTATATGATGATCAGACCACGGGCATGTATGGATATCAGCATTGGAAGAATTGGCCAGCAGGATTGGGGTGCAGAAGATGTAGTCAAGGCGGGCGAAGCTATTATGAGGATGAGAGTAGAATGTGTATGACTTTAGGCCAATGTTATGGGCTCTCCAGGTGTCTACTAATTGGTGGTTGTAAAGTGTCCTGTTCAAAGATTTGGGGAAAGCTTTAGAGGGGACAACTTTGCTCCTGTCTAGAGCTGATTGAGCCGCTAAATTAAAATCACCCCCCACTATAAGATGAGTGGAGTGATAATTGTCTAATGTTTCAAAGAATTTGATGAAAAAGCTAGACTGGGCATCGTTGGGAGCGTACACAGAGGCAATAGTGATGGAACGTCCCTTGATTGAGCCTTTCAGAATTAGATAACGGCTGTCTGGGTCCCTAAAGACATTTTGAACGTCAAAAATCACAGAATTCTTAACGTATATAGCAACACCTCTAGATTTAGAGTTGTAAGTAGTGCAATAAAATTGATTGTAACTTTTGTCGAAAAATTTAGGGTGATTGTCTGATGCAAAGTGAGTTTCCTGCATCAAAATTAAATCTGCGCCCAGCCTTTTGTAGTGGCGAAAGGCCTTCTTTCTCTTTTGGGGTGAGTTAAAGCCTTTGACATTGTGGGAGATCACTCTGAGGCCCATTGTATTAGTATTAAAGAGCGATGGTAGTTATGACCTAGTGACATATGAGCGCCAAGACTAAGGTCTAGCATATAGTGAAATAGAAATGGTAGTAATGTTATGGCAAACAACAATGACTCTATAAATGAAAGATTACTTCCGTTGGGGGAAAACTAGGGACGACCGTGTTGTTCTCTGAATATCCACATTTACAATATAACAAAACATACATCAATATATAACCTAGAAGATTATCTGTTACCCTTTCAATAACGGGTATTATATTGAACTCATAAGCGTGAATCATGGAGGATGGGGTACCCGAACTATAGAATCGACGTGATGATGAACTCGTAAAAAACAAACAATAAGTATAGAAACATATCAATAAAATTGTTGAAATGGACAAAAACGTCCATTACTCACAAATGGAACCTCCATTATAATGACCGTGTAAAGCAGGATCAGTAGCAGAGATGTTTCTACTAGATGAGTCATGCTTTAGGAGTCCTTTGTGAGTGGGGGAACAAACTAGCAGAGGCAGAGCAGAACAGCCTCAGCGAGGATTCTATAAACGAAAATATAAGTGCATGCCGTAACATATCAGACATATTGTTAAAGTATAGATCAAATGGTAAATTTTCAAGCAGTCAATCTAGCAAACATATTTCAAGAACTGTAATAACTTCTCCCTGAATAGTGTGAAAAAAAAAACAATTCTTTTTAAAAAAAATAAAAATAAAAAAAATAAAAGGGGGTGGAGGGGGGTTCTTTGCATGTATGTGTAAAGGTATACTGCAACTTGTTGAACATAACAAAATGTAGAACTGTGAATGATGTATTGTCCATCGAACTGTCAATCCAACTCAAGATTGTTATAACATTTATTTAAGTCATGCAATAATGCAAAGGGGGTGTGGGGAGATGGACATTGAGAGAGAGAGGAAAAAAAAAAAAAAAAAAGGGGAGGAAAACACAAAAAAATTTTTTTCCCTTTTTCTCTTCCCCTTTAAAACAAAAAAACAGGGAAGAATTTTAACTGCAGGAAAAAGACTGCTTAGTGTATGAATGTTCATGCGTCTAGGTTTCTGAATGGTTGTCGCCATCTTCTTTGATCACGACGAGTAGATGGGGTGGCCCAGATAGGTGAGGTATGGGGAGTAGAGGGAGGTCTTGCATCGGCACTCTGTTCCAAAAGACCCAGTTTCATAAGGAGATCCTTGCCCTCTGAGACGTTATAGACCGTGTAGGTGGTGCCATTGTGGGGAACCGTGAGTTTAAACGGGAAACCCCAGCGGTACCTAATACGAGCTGATTGAAGAACCGAAGTCACCTCCTTCATTTTGCGTCTCCTTTCTAGGGTAGCTTGAGAGATGTCTGAGAAAATTTGAATTTTGGTGCCATCCAATTCAATGCTGTGCATATTTCTCAATGCTCTTAACCACTTAAGACCCGGACACTTACGCTGCTAAATGACCCAAGGTGTTTTTACAATTCGGCGCTGCGTCGCTTTAACAGACAATTGCGCGGTCGTGCGACGTGGCTCCCAAACAAAATTTGCGTCCTTTTCTTCCCACAAATAGAGCTTTCTTTCGGTGGTATTTGATCGCCTCTGCGATTTTAATTTTTTGCGCTATAAACTAAAATAGAGCGACAATTTTGAAAAAAATCACTATTTTTTTACTATTTGTTATAAAAAAAATCAAATAAACTAAATTTTAGTAAAACATTTAGGCCAAAATTTATTTAGCCACATGTCTTTAGTAAAAAAAAAAATCGTAATAAAAAAAATAGCTACCTAGCGGGAACAGCGACACTAATACAGCGATCAGAAAAATGATCGCTTAGTGACGCTGGCAATAGGGAGTGAAAGGGTTAACTAGGGCGGTGATCAGGGGGTTAAAACTTTATTAGGGGGGGTGGGGGGGCTATCATGAACCTAACAGTAACTGTTTTTACACTGCCTGTCACACTGACACTAAATGCAGTGATTAGATCACTGCATTCAGTGACACTGTGACAGGGGGGTGGGGGGGGGGGCGATCACAAGGGGTTAATATGCCTATGTGAGTGTGTGTCAGTGTTGTGTTGGTGCACACTTACTGTGGATGTCTTCTCTCATCAGCAGCGCTGGGAAACAGCGCTGCGATGAGAGATTACATCATTTCCTCCTTCCTGTGTAAACACAGGAGGAGGAAGTGACAGGCTGGGAGCGCGCTCCCATTGGCTGGGAGCGATCGCGGGGGGGGCGGAAAACACGGACATCCGCCCGCTCGTCGGCGATCGCTCCCAGAGCCAGGGGGACCGCCGCACGCCGCGGAGGGGGTCCCGATGGGACCCCCGAACCGCACTAAGGCGAGGACGTAAATTTACGCCCTTGTGCCTGTACGAGCCATGTTGTGGACGTACATAGGCGTGCGGGGGTCCTTAACTGGTTAATGAATGAATGAATGAATGAAAAACTTATATAGCGCGGCACATGTGAACTAAATCGCCTCTGGGCGACTGACTTTTAATAAACATAACATTTGGCTGGAACACCCCTTTAATGTATTCTAGTAAAGTTAGTCTGTAAACAAAGGTCCGTTTTGTTAGGTTGTTACAGCATTTAGTTTATAATCTAGAAATAGACCGTGGCCATCTTAAGTGTGGGCATCATCAAGTCAGACTGTATGACTTTCTGGATTTCAGCTTTGCATATGTCGCACATGCTCAGTGCTGCACAACAATGTAATAGGTTTCAGTCAGGTTTGCAAGGACTACTGGGAAACATGATGCCTATCCCAGAAACCCTTGCAAATAGCCTTGTGACTTAATAGCCTAGGCTAATAAGGAGGAGGAAGTAATGAAGGACTACAAAATAAAGGTATTTACAAGCAACAAAATAAATAAAAATTGTCCATTCTGAACACTATGGGCCAGATTCACATAGATTGGCCGACGTCGTAGCGTAAGCCATTTACACTACGCCGCCGCAACTTAACAGAGCAAGTGCCGTATTCCCAAAGCACTTGCTCCGTAAGTTGCGGCTGCGTAGTGTAAATGGCCCGGCGTAAGGCCGCGTAATTCAAAGGGGTGGCTTGTATTTAAATTAAGCGTGCCCCCGCGTCGATCGAACTGCGCATGCTCCAGCTCACGTCAGAAACCGTGAATGAAACCAACGTGAGCGTCGTTTACGTAAATCCCTATTCGTGAACGACTTAGTAAAACGACGTAAAAAGACGACGCTGTCCCGATGCCATACTTAACATGGCATATGACGGAACTTCGTAAGGTTACCCCTCATATAGCAGGGGTAACCTTACGGAAACTACGTAAATGACGACGACGGGGGCGGCGTAAAAACGTTCGGGAATTGGCATATTAGGCTCATTTGCATAGGCAAATGAGAAATCAACGTAAAGGCCACCTAGCGGCCAGCGAAATCATTACATCTACGATCCGACGGTGTAAGTGTTTTACACCTGTCGGATCTTCACTGTATCTATGCGTAAATGATTCTATGAATCAGACGCATAGATACCCAGTAAAAAAACAGAGATACGACGCTGTTTCCTGCGATACACCGTCGTATCTTTTTTGAGAATCTGGCCCTATGAGATTACGGCATGCAGCACAGACAAACATAAAAAAAATGGGTGGAACTCCACTTTAAAGATATTTCAGTCTAGAAATCATTTTTTTCACACAGTTTAAAAGCAGATTACCATTAAATAATCTACTGCATATTTCAGTACCATTAAGGCAGTTATATCATAAACATTATTTCCATGTGCACTACTCCAGGCAGAGTAATTCCATGTACACACGATAGGATTTTCGAGGTTTTTCCGACGAAATTCCGCTCAAGCTTGGCTTGCATACACATGGTCACACAAAAGTTCTCTGAACTTTTGACCGTTAAGAACGTGGTGACTTACCACACTACGACGAGCCGGCAAAATGAAGTTCAATGCTTCCGAACATGCGTTGAATTGTTTCCGAGCATGCGTCAGAATTTTGCACGTCAGAATTGCTACAGACAATCGGATTTTCCAATAGGAATTTTTTCTGTCCGATGTAACATACACACGGTCAGAATTTCCGTTCAAAAGCTCACATCAGATTTTGCTGTCGGAAATTCCAATCGTATGTATTTAATCTAAATTTAGTGAACACCGTTTTAGCGCTAAATATTGCTAATTTGTGCTAATTCACACCGCAGAGCTATAGTAAATGACCCCCAGTATCTCACAAAAGTGAGTACACCCCTCACATTTTTGTAAATATTTTATTATATCTTTTTATGTGACAACACTGAAGAAATTACACTTTGCTACAATGTAAAGTAGTTAGTGTACAGCTTGTATAACAGTGTAAATTATCTGTCCCCTCAAAATAACTTAATGGGGTTGTAAAGGTTTGTTTTTTATTTTCTAACTAGGTTCCTTTAAGCTAGTGCATTGTTGGCTCACTAACCTTTTCCTTCAAAATTCCCTTCTAAATGTTTTTTTTCTTTGTCTGAATTTCTCAATTCCTGTTCCTCCTCAGTAAGCCTGTTCTGGCTGACTAACCCCCATCCAGAACATGGGGGCAAGCTTACTGAGGAGAAACAGGAAGTGAGTTATTCAGACAAAGAAAATAAACCATTTAGAGGGAAAAGGTAAGTGAACCAACAATGCACTACTAGCTTAAAACTATTTAGAAAATAAAAAGCAAACCTTTACAACCCCTTTAAGACACCGCCATTCATTTCACAAAGTGAGTACACCCTAAGTGTACAACCTTGCAAAATGTCCAAATTGGGCCCAATAACCATTTTCCCTCCCCTGTGTTATGTGGCTCATTAGTGTTACAAGGTCTCAGGTGTGAATGGGGATGGGTGTGTTAATTAAATTTGGTTATCACTCACTCTCTCATACTGGTAACTGGAAGTTCAACATGGCACCTCATGGCAAAGAACTCTCCAAGGACCTGAAAAAAGAATTGTTGCTCTACATCATGGGTCTTCACTACTCGGCCCTCCAGTTGTTCAGGAACTACAATTCCCATCATGCCTAGTCATGTCTGTGAATGTCAGTGTGTTACAATGCCTCATGGGATGTGTAGTTCTAAAAACAGCTGGAGGGCCGTAGTTTGAGGATCCCTGCTCTACATAAAGTTGGCTTAGGCTATAAGAGTGCCAAGACCCTGAAACTGAGCTGCAGCACAGTGGCCAAGACCATACAGCGGTTTAACAGGATAGGTTTCACTCAGAACAGGCCTCGCCATGGTCAACCAAAGAAGTTGAGTTCACATGCTCAGCAATGCATCATATCCAGAGGTTGTCTTTAGGAAAAGGTCGAAAGAGTTCAGCCAGCATTGCTGCAAAGGTTGAAGGGTCAGGGGAGTCATCCTGTCAGTGCTCAGACCATACACTGCATCAAATTGATCTGCATGGCTGTCGTCCAAGAAGGAAGCCTCTTCTAAAGATGATGCACAAGTAAGCTTGCAAACAGTTTGCTGAAGACAAGCAGACTAAGGACATGGATTACTGGAACCATGTCCTGTAGTCTGATGAGACCAAGATAAACTTATTTGGTTAATATGGTGTCAAGCGGGTGTGGCTGCAACCAGGTGCACAGTAAAAAAACAAGAGTGTCTTGCCTACAGTCAAGCATGGTGGTAGGAGTGTCATGGTCTGGGGCTGCATGAGTGCTGTCAGCACTGGGGAGCTACAGTTCATTGAGAGAACCATGAATGCCAACATGTACTGTGACATACTGAAGCAGAGCATGATCCCCTCCCTTCAGAGACTGGGCCGCAAGGCAGTATTCCGACACGATTATGACTCAAAACACACCTCCAAGACAACCACTGCCTTGCTAAAGAAGCTGAGGGTAAAGGTGATAGACTAGCCAAGCATGTCTCCAGACCTATTAAGCATCTGTGGGGCATCCTCAAACAGAAGGTTGAGGAGCACAAGGTCTCTAACATTAACCAGCTCTGTGATGTCGTCATGGAGGAGTGGAAGAGGACTCCAATGGCAACCTGTGAAGCTCTGGTGAACTCCATGCCCAAGGGATGACGAGGAACCCATATGAAGTCAAGGCTTGAGTGCAAACCCATAGAAAGTCAGGGGAATTAGAGGAAATCCATATAAGATCAGGGGGCAAGAGGGAACTCATAAGGCTGCATTCACACCTAAGCGTAGGCGATTTGCAGCGTTTTTCCCCGCGATTTGCCACGACAAAACGCGGCGTTTTTATCCGCAGTTTTGTACAGGTCATTGGCATCAATGTAAAACGCCCAAGCCGCCCGATTCACGCGTGAAATTCAGGCTTTCGACGTTTTGCTTTGGAGATGTGAACATCTCCATAGAGAATAATGTTATTTTTTCCCCTCTAGCGTCTTTGAGCGTCGCGCTTCAGGCGACAAAACGCTCAGATGTAAATGCAGCCTTAGGAGTCAAGTGTTGAAGGGAAATGCACATGAAGTCAGGGGGACGAGAGGGAAAGGTCTATGAGAATGGTGAGAAGTCTGGCCGTCAGTGACATGGAAAGGTCGATGGGAATAGTGAGCAGTTCCCTGGCCTGGTAATGGCAGGGAAAGGCGTCTGTCAGGAGAGGGGGGGTGTCAATGTCAGGGGGAATGGGAAAGGTATCAGGGGGGGGGGGGGGGTTGTGTGTGTGTGACGGGAAAGGTGTATGTGTGAGGTGTCAGGGGGGAAAAGGGTGTACATGTGTGAGGTGTCAGGGGGGAAAAGGGTGTACATGTGTGAGGTGTCAGGGGGGGAAAAGGGTGTACATGTGTGAGGTGTCAGGGGGGGAAAAGGGTGTACATGTGTGAGGTGTCAGGGGGGGAAAAGGGTGTACATGTGTGAGGTGTCAGGGGGGGGAAAAGGGTGTACATGTGTGAGGTGTCAGGGGGGGGGGAAAGGGTGTACATGTGTGAGGTGTCAGGGGGGGGAAAGGGTGTACATGTGTGAGGTGTCAGGGGGGGAAAGGTGTACATGTGTGAGGTGTCAGGGGGGGGGGGAAAAGGTGTACATGTGTGAGGTGTCAGGGGGGGGGAGAGGGTGTACATGTGTCGGGGGGGGGGGGGAGGGTGTACATGTGTCAGGGTGGGGAAAGGGTGTACATGTGTCAGGGGGGGGGGGAAGAAGGTGTACATGTGTCAGGGGGGGGGGAAGGGTGTACATGTGTCAGGGGGGGGGAAGGGGTGTGTACATGTGTCAGGGGGGGGGGGAAGGGTGTACATGTGTCAGGGGGGGGGAAAGGGTGTACATGTGTCAGGGGGGGGGGAAAGGGTTGTACATGTGTCAGGGGGGGGGAGGGTGTACATGTGTCAGGGGGGGGAAAGGGTGTACATGTGTCAGGGGGGGGAAAGGGTGTACATGTGTCAGGGGGGGAAAGGGTGTACATGTGTCAGGGGGGGAAAGGGGGTGTACATGTGTCAGGTGGGAAAAGGGTGCACATGTGTCAGGTGGGAAAAGGGTGCACATGTGTCAGGGGGGAAAAGGGTGCACATGTGTCAGGGGGGGAAAAGGGTGCACATGTGTCAGGGGGGGAAAAGGGTGCACATGTGTCAGGGGGGGAAAAGGGTGCACATGTGTCAGGGGGGGGAAAGGGTGCACATGTGTCAGGGGGGGAAAAGGGTGCACATGTGTCAGTGGGGGAAAGGGTGCACATGTGTCAGTGGGGGAAAAGGGTGCACATGTGTCAGTGGGGGGAAAAGGGTGCACATGTGTCAGTGGGGGAAAAGGGTGCACATGTGTCAGTGGGGGAAAAGGGTGCACATGTGTCAGTGGGGGAAAAGGGTGCACATGTGTCAGGTGGGGAAAAGGGTGCACATGTGTCAGTGGGGGAAAAGGGGTGCACATGTGTGGGGTGCCAGGGGTAAAAGGTGCACATGTGTGAGGGTGTCAGGGGGGGGAAATGAAATGTGTATATGTGTGAGGAGAAAGGTGTATGTGCGAGCGCTGTGAGGCAGGGAGAAGTCCCCTCAGGCCAGCCATGGTTCTCACACTCTTCTCTTGCTTCTCGTATTAGAGGCGTGAGAGGAGAAAAGGGAGGATCTGCAGGACGTCGCTTCCATGGATGGGCGGAGGAGGAGGGGAGAAGAAGAGGGAGAAAAGAAGAGAAGGAGGAGGGGGGGGAGAAGTACTGTATTGAGTGGAAGAGGAAAAAAATGTGTGAGTGATCGGTGGAATGAGAAGGAAGAAGCCCGGACACGGGGCGGCTCCATCTGACATACACTAAGTACAAGCAGCGCTCCTCAGGGCCCCGCAATCACAGAGCGCCAGTCTCCTACCGGCCAGGCTCCGGACAAAGTTGTGAAGAGGGAAGACAAGGCGGAAGAGGCTCATAGACCGAGTGCTGAGGGCGGGGAGCCGGGCTCATTCCCCGCTCCCCCGGAATAAAGTTTTGGTGAAGTTTTGTCCCCGGACTGATCGAGAGGAGGAGGGCGGCTCACCCTGGAGGCTGTGTCCATCAGCCTGTTTTCGGAGATCAGGAGGGGACACGGTGCCGGGCTGGGCAGGAGAACCATGATGAGCTCCGGCGGAGGAATGGGCTCGGGGGGCGGCGGAGAGGTGGTCTGCTCCGGCTGGCTCAGGAAATCACCGCCAGAGAAAAAGTTGAAGCGTTTCGTAAGTATGAAGGAGGGGGGAGGAGCGGGCCTCGGCGTGCCTGGGAGCACCGGCTGACGACGACACAACTATCATAACAACTACCGGGGGAGGAGGAGGGGCACCCAACTTCACAGGGGGTTCTGGATTATTGGGGGGACATGCATTCACAGGTTATGTGTCATGGAGGGGACACCCAACTTCACAGGGGGTTCTGGATTATTGGGGGGGCATGCATTCACAGGTTATGTGTCATGGAGGGGACATACAATTTCACAGGGGGTTCTGGATTATTGGGGGGACATGCATTCACAGGTTATGTGTCATGGAGGGGACACCCAACTTCACAGGGGGTTCTGGATTATTGGGGGGGCATGCATTCACAGGTTATGTGTCATGGAGGGGACATACAATTTCACAGAGGATTCTGGATTATTGGGGGCACATGCATTCACAGGTTATGTGTCATGGAGGGGACACCCAACTTCACAGGGGGTTCTGGATTATTGGGGGGGGGACATGCATTCACAGGTTATGTGTCATGGAGGGGACACCCAACTTCACAGGGGGTTCTGGATTATTGGGGGGACATGCATTCACAGGTTGTGTCATGGAGGGGACACACAACTTCACAGGGGGTTCTGGATTATTGGGGGACATGCATTCACAGGTTGTGTCATGGAGGGGACACCCAACTTCACAGGGGGTTCTGGATTATTGGGGGGGGACATGCATACACAGGTTATGTGTCATGGAGGGGACACCCAACTTCACAGGGGGTTCTGGATTATTGGGGGGGGGACATGCATACACAGGTTATGTGTCATGGAGGGGACACCCAACTTCACAAGGGGTTCTGGATTATTGGGGGGGGATATGCATTTACAGGCTATGGAGAGGGGTCGTCGAACTCTAGAAGATATCATGAAGAGCTACCTGACTTCAGGGGTTATGTGTCACAGAGAGGACCACCTACCATCAGGGGTTACATATTATATATTACATACCTAGTGTCGGGGGTTACATATCGGAGCAAGGGTTACCCAGCGGCAGGGGGGTGTGAGATTATGTATGAGGTAGAGGGGGCACCTAGCGTCGGAGAGGGGGGCCACCTAGTGTCAGGGGGGTTATGTATCAGACCAAGGGGCCACCTAGTGTGTCGGGGGGGGTTACATATCCAAGCGAGGAGCCACCTAGAGTCTGGGGGTGGGTATTGCGTATCAGAGATTGGGGCTACCTAGCGTCGGGGGGGATTAAATATCAGAGCGAGGGGCCCCCTAGCTCGGGGGGGTTACGTATTATGAGAGGCCACCTAGCTCGGGGAGTTACGTATTATGAGAGGCCACCTAGCTCGGGGGGTTACGTCGTATTATGAGGGGCCACCTAGCTCGGGGGGTTACGTCGTATTATGAGGGGCCACCTAGCTCAGGGGGTTACGTCGTATTATGAGGGGGAACCTAATGTCAGGGGTTATGTATCGTGGAGAGAGGCCACCTGACATCAGGGGTTACATTTAATGAAGAGAGACCAGCTGACAGAGGTGGTGTATCATGGAGAGGGCCACCTAACATCAGGGGTACATATCATGGACAAGGGCCACCTAACATCAAGGGTTACACATCATGAAGAGGGGCCACCTAACAGGGGTTATGTATCATGAGGGGGCACCAAATGTCAGGGGTTACATATTGACTGGCCACTTAACATCAGGGTTATGTGTCATGAAGAGGGGCCACCTAACAGGGGGTTATGCATCATGAGGGGGCACCAAATGTCAGGGGTTACATATTGACTGGCCACTTAACATCAGGGTTATGTGTCATGAAGAGGGGCCACCTAACAGGGGGTTATGCATCATGAGGGGCCTGCTTTGAGTTTGTAGCAGTTTGTCTCTTGCTGTGCCCAGTACACCAGGACTGTATGATACATTAAGTTAGATTTGGTGACAGATTTGTGGTGGAAAGTGGCCTTTAAACAGACGTGTCTTCAGACTTGCTCAGAATCTTTTTATAAATGGTTAGAAATAGCCCACTGATCTGATTTGAAATACAGCTTTCCCGGCATGGCAGACATAACGTGCCCTACGCAGTCATCCTTGACATGTTCATCTTGGGGTGTAATGTAGTCTGAGGAAGGTAGACTCTAGTTATCAATCACCAGCCATTGTGTTCAGTTCCCACAAATGTGCCATGGTGCTGCGGTGGACAAGTGTTTGTGTCTGTCCTTCCAGAAGTCTCACAATCTTGCACTGTAGAGTAGGAAGAGCTAAGTAATGATGGGGTTTACCAAGTTGGTGAAGAAAGTGGACTTGATGCTTCGGAGAGTGTCCATATTTGCATAGTGGTTAGAATCTGCCTTCAAGGACTCTATCATTTACATGCTGCACTTCTGTTCTAATAAATTGAATATGTCAGCTGAAGGCGGGGGGTGTTAAGAATTGTCCCAAACTTCCTCTGACTGTGTGTGGCATTTGCCTACCATGGCAGGAATGCTTTAGGCTTGTGCCATTGACATCAGTGTATCTTCAGTTTGAGACCCTTTTGATATCATTCAGAATTAACTGACGGGTGTATTTGACCTGCAGTTGATCATCTTCTGACCTGTTTGATCTACTTCAAGTTGCATTTGATATATTCGCTTGATTCCCCCATCAACACAAACAGTGTTGATAGGAAAATCCCTCTTGCCGAGCCATTGCTCTCTTTGTCGGGAGAACACAGTGATTGCTATCAGCTAGAACAGCCACTTGCAATAATTGCATGTAAAATCCAGCAGGCTGGTTGTTCAGTTGATCAACTTGGGTACATTCAGCTCGCCCACATATGGTTTGAAACCCGGCTGGTTCCTGCTGAACGGCCACAATCTATGGCCGGCTTTACACTTGTGTAGACCTCTATAAGAGCGCAAACCCTGTTTGACGCAAACATTTTGTCCACAAAAGCTGTTGGGCACTCTGTGACATTGTGCCCTAGGCACGCTGTGCCAGGGTATCGCTTAATACTTTACAGATGACTCTTCCCATAATGCAGTGCTCAGCTTCTGAGCAACCAATTGCCCTTACCCAAACACTCTCATATGGTGCTGGGAAAGTACTTGCTGAGTTCTCAAGATGGCCATATACTACTCGTACTTGAGCTGTGATTGGTCTGTTGCACCACCTAGCTCGAGTACAGTAGCCTCAGAGGAGATTCTTTCATCCATGCTCTTTTACTGTTTAGTAAAAACAAACAGACCTGCACGTGTGGCGCAACACAACACCAAGCTGTAAATGCTCTGAGCATTTTAGATTTTTTTTTTTCCCGTACAGGCAAAGCTTAAATTTGCTTTAAGTGGGTTACTGTAATGATAAAAAAAATTCAACATGTAGGAATAGCTGCAGTTTTTCCTTTTACTCTGTTTGGGAGATTCAGATTTTTCTTTTCTTCTTTTAGCATCTCTAGGTATGTCAAGTGCTGATCCCTTGTGTAATTGTTCTACTATTTTATGCAGACATAATTAGAGATTGCGGTGCATGCACATCTGTTTGGGGGGGGGGGGGGGTAGGTGGATTAGGTTAGGTCAAGGCAAAAATAAGTGCACCCTGTCTTATATTACCCCTATGTTTTTTTATAATTTTTTCCTAAAAAGTGTAGCTACTGACTTTTTATTTTTTTAATAAATTAGAAGCTCACCTGTCCCACGTTCCAGCGATGCGGGCGCGAACAAAGCACCTCCTCCCGTGGGGCTGGCATTCTGACTGTGGATGCATGGCTGTGGCTTCAAAGCCGAGCTCACACTGCATGTGCGAGCTGCGCTGCATGCTGTGATTGGCTGGGTAATCTTCTGGGACCTGTGGCGTGTCCCAAAAGATCGCACAAAGGAAGGGGGGAGGTGATTTTCCCTCCGGAGCCCCGGGAGGAAGTAGGAGCTGGATGCCTCTAAAAAGAGGGTATCCGCTCCCCCCCAAAAAATGACATGCCAAATGTGGGATGTCAGGGAGTCACCTCGCTTAAAGCAGAAGTTCCATTTTTGGGTGGAAAGCCTCTTTAAGTGTACTTTTGTCTAGAAACTGCACTTATTTAACATGAAGGAAGTTGTAGAAGTTAAACACCCTTTTTTTATTTATTTATTTTTGTATTGTCCGAGTGTTACTTTTGCAAAACATCACCTTGAAGTTGTAATCTAGTTATCTGGGTTTGTTGCATTTAGTGAATTCCCCAAATAGAAGTGTGTGTAGTGCAGCAGATTGTGGCCTGCATTCCTCCTGGGACACATGCCACCTCTGTAGGGGGTTGGGTTCTATCTGTGCCAGTTGTTGCCGCAGGGAGGGAGCGGGGCAAGTTATGTTTGTAGTGTGTGTGCTGGTTGTTATTCCCAGCTACGAGTTCAGTTTCAAAACAGTCTGCTCTTGTGAGCGGTAGTCTGTGTGGGAATTTGGCTGGCAAGATTGTTGTCAGGAGGCTTCACGTAATAGTGGCTGTTTGCTGAGAGGGCAGATTCCTGAACATGGTGGAAAGGCTGAATGTTGAGTACTAACGGCTTGCTAATAGGGTGTCTATACCATTTTTTTCCCTTATAGTGTAAGCTGTTCTGTACTGGCAAAGCATAGTAGGCTAAATGCTCCTATGCATTAGTGTAACACTGTTGTAATGTATTGCTGCTTCCCTGTAAATCATTATGCATAATGACTCATTTTAGACTTGGTCTGTGAGTATTTATGTCTTGGCTTCAGTAATACCTTAGAGACTTTGACTGGTTTTTGTTTTTTAGTTTTGAATGAAGTGGGCAAAAATTAGACTCTGTCCATTTCTTATTGCTGTCTGTGTCCCTGTAGGACAGTTTTTAACCTCTACCCGTCTGTCAGATGGAAGCTCTGCAGCCACTAAATCGCTTCCATACATACCTGACACTTAAAATCCCCTCCCCCCCCAAAAAATATTTAAGTGATCGGAAATGCACGGTTACCTCTGTAGGAGAAGATTGATTGCACTACATGTTATTGCTGCGCATATCGGCGTGAGAGCAGTAATTCTAGGCCCACTATTCCTGGTTAACTCTAAACTGATGACATGTAAGGGCATCTGTGGAAAATATTAGGGTACTGAAGTTTGCTGCCGTTGCAATTTTAGGGCTTGACATGTTGGGTGTTTATATACTTGGCATAACCTCATCTTTTATTGTTTACAAAAAGGTGAGCAATATATTGGGGGTTATGTAAGAAAGGCAACTCCACTTTGCACTACAAGTGCAAAGTGCACTTGAAAGTGCGGTCGCTGTAGATCCGTGGGGGACACGCATAGGAAAATAAACAGCATTTTAGCTTGCACATGATTAGTTGATAAAATCAGCAGAGCTTCCCCTCATTTCAGATCTACCCCTCAGATTTACAGCGACTGCGCTTCCAAATGCAATTTCAAGTGCACTTGTAGTGCAAAGTGGATTTGCCTTTAGTAAATAACTCCCACAGTGTTTTTATATGCCCTAAAATCCACTTTAGTGTATTTTTGCAAACATTTTGTTTCATAAACTGTTGCTTTAATATTGTGTGACATAAACATTTTGAACTACCACTATTTTATTCTCTAGGATGTGCATTTTCAGAAAATATCTAATGGGAATGTAATCTTCAGGCCTGAAAATGATATCACCCCCCCCCCCCCCCATTTGGATAGAGTAATGCTGGCCATACACTATACGAAAATCGGTCGTAAAGAAAGATCATTCGTTTTTCGGCCAGTTAATGGGCACAAAATCGAAAATCTTTTGGACGTTTTTGAGCCGAAAAAACGAAGGGCAAGTTTGGAAATTTTCTGACGAACGAACGATAAATCGGAAGGTTTAATGTGTTTCCCGTCCGAACTTTCTGCACTAGGTATATGTAAAAATAAAAATAAACTTTTTTTTTTTTTTTATGTCCACTGAACGATTTATCGGCCATTACATGATGGCACTATCGTTTGCACTCACGAAAGAACTTTCGTTTTTCGAAAGTTCGTTTGGACGATTTTTTCGTGGAGTGTATGGCCAGCATAAGCAAGGGTTACAACATCTGGCAGTTTCCTCTTTGCCGTCTGTGTGCTATTGAGACAAATTTCCTTCACTTCCAGACCTATTGCCAAAATCTTTTCAAAGAGGGAATCTCTTGATGATGATGCTAAACGGGGGAAAAATAGGATATAACCCCAAGCCCATGTT
This sequence comes from Rana kukunoris, assembly GCA_029574335.1. Lineage (NCBI taxonomy): Eukaryota > Metazoa > Chordata > Amphibia > Anura > Ranidae > Rana > Rana kukunoris. Next base: position 74,090,313 of record CM056054.1, on the reverse strand, counting down.
CACATCAGGTCTACTCCTATCCAAATCTAAGGCTGCTTTCACACTGAAGTGAGAGGTGATACCGCTCTAAAAACTGCTGATCTTTTGGCTTTGCTTCCATCCCACTAAACCAAAAAGGTGCTGGCTATGCATAGGTGCATTGGATAGAAGAAGATCCTGGACTGCCACACTCCTTAAAACGATGTCTTTATTGTACAAATAAAAGCCAAAAAACAACCAAAGCAATGCAGTCAAAATGAAGTGAACAGGATAAAGATGGCTGACATTTTTCACATCATGTTATGCTTACTCGGAGCTACGAGTAAACATCACATGAGTAAGCCATCTCAGTGTTGTGCTGTGTCTTTTGGCCCCCTGTACAGCCTAACATACCTGTCTGGTTCTGTCCTCCTACCCTGTAAACTGAACAGTTTATCATGACTGCTGAGCCCTGACACCATGGTCAGTTTACATGCATCCATCATTCGCAGCTCTCCTGTCCTCTTTGCTGCTTGTCAGCTCGAGACCCTGCCCGCCCCTCCCCTCCTGTTGCTATAAAAACTATATTATATACATCCAACCCCATCTGTTAAATAACAATGTGTGTCCCAGTGTCCGAGCTTTATAAAAATTATGCCAATTTCTACCTTGTATCAGAGCGTCTCCCAGCACTCGCGTCACTCCTCGGGTGATGTCAGCAGGGGATTCTCAGCCCCTCCTGCTGTAGCTGTCAGCCTGGGAGAGGAGAGAATGTCGGGACGGTATTGTTCAATAGAAACCGGCTGACATTTGGCCTGTGTGTACGGCAGCTCCCGATTAGCACGCTTAGTCAATGGCTGAGAGCGCTAATTGAAGTGTTCTTGCAGATTTGGCTGAGAGCGCTGACTGGAGTGTTCTGGCGGTGGTACCGTTCTCCTGTCAACACAATAGAACAGCAGGGGACATCGCTGTATTAACATTGGATTTTTAGTACAGTGGTTTCAACCTGAGCTGTCAGGTTTTTGCCTGCTGGGTTGAACAAAAAAAACTAGTAGTGTGTATGAGGCTTTAGTGATCACTTTTTGCAGATGTTGCTAAATTCCATTGCACAATGCATCATATTTTAAGGTAATAATATCCTGGTAGGAAATGCATTTACTACATTGGCATCTTAGCTGCTCAGTATGCAGTGGTGGACTATACGGGACCCCTTTATGAGGAACACGTTTTGGGCCCACTTCAGTGTTCCTTTTTTTTTTTTTTTAAAGTTGATGTCTTCAAGCTAGTGTCAGTCATCGTTAAGAGATCAGTGGAGATGTGCTTTTCTCCTGCAATATCTTTCAAGTTCCCACTAGCTTAAAGCGGTTGTAAGCCCCCAAAAATACAAATATGCAAGACAAAGGCATAATGAGCTAGTATGACTAGCATACTAGCTCATTATGAATTACTTACCTTAGATCAAAGCCGTCCTCTTCTCCCCCCTCCAGCTGCAGACGTCTATCCGGAAGGTTACTTCTGGGGTATCGCCGCTCCAGCGCCGTGATTATCCGGAGCGGCAAAGACGTCACTCCCCGCATGCACGCGGGAGCCGACAAAGCCAGCATTAGCCATTGAGAAAACTCAGTGCGCCGTTGTCTACTGCGTGCATGCACCATAGACAATGGTGTATTCCTTTTGGCAAATATCTCCTGAACCTACAGTGTAGTGTAGTGTAGTGTTTGGCAGGTTTGCTACCCGCCGATCGCTACATGTCAGGTAACCTTTGTGGCAAGCATGAAACTTCCGCTGCCCATTGTAGCTTAATGGGGAGGGGCAGTTGGCGGGTGGTAAAAACATGGCTCAACCGCATATAATATATAATTTTGAACTTCTACAACGTTGTAAAACCATTTTGCTGTCAGAGATGACGATAACATTTTGTTTTGTGTGTGTGTGTTTTTTTTTTTTTAATCTTTTTTGCCCCAATGAAGAAGCAAGAAATCTACTTTAGGGCCCAGTCATTATCCATTATGGTGTTGTGCTTATGTGCACCAAGTCATGTTAAATGTTTTGGTGCAATGCTACGCCATTTATTCTGAATAGCACCCCAGTGCACCTTGCGAATGCTGTATATTGCAGCGTGGTAATGCACTAACTTTTGGTGTCCAGACAAAAAATGGTGCATGCATTGCTGTGATGCCATGGTGGCTTCAGAATGAATGACACCAACATATTTAATGCACATTGTTATGCATTAACTTGATGCACAGCCGCTGGTGTGAACCAGCCCTTAAAGGGGTTGTAAACCTTCATGTTTTTTTCACACTTAAGGTGAAAAAAAACACATTGCAGTGTCAGGCACAGCCATTGGCTCCCGCTGCTGTCAACCAAATCCAATGACGGGTTCCGGGGGACAGGGCCGAGTCTGGCATTTTGGCATTGGACGCCAAATGCTGTACTTGGGAGCGTGCCCGCAAGGTAACACCCTCCGGAGAGCGCTTCCCAGAGGGGGCTATCCAATGTGGGGAGGAGCCACGAGACCCACCATGGGACCCCAGAGAGGTGGATTGGGGTCACTGTATGACATGTTGGTTAAAAAAACAAAAAAAAAACAGACTTTACAACCACTTTAATATCCTCTAACTTTGTATCTTCTTTACATAAATAAAATGATTCTGTATTGGCTTCCTAAAGTAAGCAGATTCCTTAGTCGGTTCACACTGGGGCGACACGACTTCCAGCACGACTTTCAGAGGCAACTCCAACACGACTTGAGCATGAACCACAGGGCGATCTGAGGCGATTTACAACACGACTTGAAGTCGTCTCCAGGACAGGAGACTTTCCAGTGGCCAATCAAACAACAATCAGCTCTAGGTGAGGGAGAGGGAAGGAGAAATGTATGTTATCTTCCTGGAAAGTTGCTTCAGTTAAGACCGTGATCAGACTTGGAGATGACTTCCATTGAAATCAATGGGTACACATCGCCTAGAAGTCTGATTGAAGTAGTACAGGAACCTTTTCTGAAGTCAGAGCGACTTCAGTAGTGTGTATTAAGATGGCTCCCATTCACTTACATTTCTTTTCTGGACAGCGCGACCTGGGACGACATGAGGCGACTTCAAGTCGGATCCCAAGTCGCACCAGTGTGAACCGACTCTGAGGAAATGAATTGAGGTTTATCTAAACCTGGGTTATCCAACCTGCAGCCCAACACAAATATAAACGTTTTAGTGAACACATGTGGTTGTTGACACTCTCTATTTACTGGTCTTATATAATGTTTATCTTACCAAAGAAAAATATCCCACTCTTCACAATCGCACCTTATTCATGTCATCAGCTTTGAGCAGTACCTATATTTGTGAGCAACTATCAACTAATTTCAAGGATAAAGGACATATTTAAAATTGCTACTGCATCCATCGATCCAGATATTTGTGTTATGCCGCGTACACACAACCGTTTTTTTTTCGGGTTCTTAAAAATTACGTTTTATTTTTTAATGTCATTAAAAACGATCGTGTGTGGGCTCCAGAGCATTTTTCACTATCTAAAAAGCGGTCTTTAAAAACTTCGAACATGCTCTATTTTTTTCACGACGTTTTTAAGGTTGTAAAAAATGGTTGTGTATGGAATTAACGATGTTAAAAAAAAAAAAAAAAGTGCATGCTCAGAAGCAAGTTATGAGATGGGAGCGCTCGTTCTTGTAAAACTAGTGTTCGTAATGGAGTAAGCACATTCATCACGCTGTAACAGACTGAAATGCGCGAATCGTCCTTTACTAACACAATATCAGCAAAAGCAGCCCCAAGGGTGGCACCATCCGAATGGAACTTCCCCCTTTATTGTGCCGTCGTACGTGTTTTACGTCACCGCACTTTGCTAGAGCATTTTTTTTTACGATCGTGTGTAAGCAAGGCCGTTTTAATGATCGGGTTGAATTTTTTTTTTCCTAGACCCTTTAAAAACGTCATTTTTTAGAACCCGAAAAACGGTTGTGTGTATGCGGCATAGTTTATTAAAAACGGTGTTGGATATCACACTAGTTTTATGTTGCCCTATGTTACTTTTAATATGTATTGTATGTATATGAAGTTGTATTACTCAGGTAAACAGTTAGGTCCATATATATTTGGACACAGGCACAATTGTCGCACTTTTGGCTCTGTATGCCACCAGAATAAAATTAAAAATTAAACAATCAAAATAAATTTGAAGTGCAGACTTTCAGGTTTAATTCAAGGGGTTGCACATAAATATCAAGTACAAATTTTAGGAACTGCAACAATTTTTACACACTTTACACACTTTAGGCACCTTCCCCTCACTCCCTCTTCTGCGCCCGGTGAGCAGTTTTTTTTATTACTTAGTTCACAAAAAAGAAATGATGAAAGCTGATATTTCAGTGCAAGAATTTACAAGCCAGCTGCAATATTAGCAGGACCTTCTTATATTTTTCTGTATTTGCAAGAAGTGTGCTGAAAATGAAAAAAGAAAACTAAGAGCCGGTTCACACTGGGGCGACTCGTCAGGTGGCTCAACTGCCTGACGAGTCGCGTCCCATTCTGTGCAAAAGAACCATTCTAATAGGAGCAACGCAAGTCGCTCCAACTTAGAAAAAGGTTCTTGTACGACTTCGAGGACGGCTCGGGGTGATATGCATTGATTTCTAAACAGAAGTCATTTTGCTAATCGCCTCTGAAGTCGTCTTCAGGACGACTTGCCGAGTCGCCCTCAAAAGTCGTGCCGCCGCAGTGTGAATCGACTCTAATGCTGCTACCACATTCAAAGAATGGTAAGCTGCAATATATTAAAATGCAGCCAAAGACTGCTGCACAAGTCCCAAATCCAGTTACTATGTGATGCATAATGCCCTTGTACACCCGATCGAAATTTCCGATGGGATAAAATCCAATGGAATTTTCTCTTGGAATTCCATTCAAGCTGTCTTGCATACACCAGGGTTTGACAAATTTGCTTGGAATCTAGGAGCCAGCTAAAAAAGTTAGGAGCCAGAAAACCTGCCCCGTCCCGACGAGCTCGCGCGCAGAAGCGAACACATACGTAAGTAGCGCCCGCATATGTAAACGGTATTCAAACCACACATGTGAGGTATCTCCGCGATCATTAGAGCAATAATTCTAGCTCTAGACCTCCTCTGTAACTCAAAACATGCATATTGTAGAATTTTTTAAATGTCGCCTATCGAGATTTTAAAGGTTAAAAGTTTGTCGCCATTCCACGAGCGGATGCAATTTTGAAGCATGACATGTTGGGTATCAATTTACTCAGCGTAACATTATCTTACATAATATAACAAAAAAAATTGGGCTAACTCTACTGTTGTCTTATTTTGAATTTTTTATTTTTTTTCAAAAAAAGTGCACTTGTAAGGCCGCTGCGCAAATACATCGAGACAAAGTATTGCAACGATCGCCATTTTATTCTCTAGGGCAGTGATATGCAATTAGCGGACCTCCAGCTGTTGCAAAACTACAAGTCCCATCATGCCTCTGCCTCCGGGTATCATGCTTGTGACTGTCAGAGTCTTGCTATGCCACATGGGATTTGTAGTTCTGCAACAGCTGGAGGTCCGCTAATTGCATATCCCTGCTCTAGGGTGTTAGAATAAAAAATGTATATAATGTTTGCAGGTTCTAATTAGAAGGAAGGAGATGGCAGGCAGTGAAAAATGACACATTAGAACTGCTGTTTTACTTGTAATGCCAACGGCCACCACCAGATGGCGCAGGTCACAGAAGGAAACTTGGCACTTCACAAGGCCGCGGCTTCAATTGCCGGCTGTCGCGGGCCCGCCACGATCGCGCGGCGGGGGCACACTGTGCCTCCATGCTCCCCTGCCACGCGATCGGTAATTTAGGCCACGGCCTCAAATACCGGCGGGCGCCAGGTCACAATTTCTTGTCGCAATTGCGACCTGGTGCCCGGATTTTATCGAGCCCTGGCATACACACTGTCAGACCAAATTCCGACCGTCCAAAATGTGGTGCTGTAAAACACTACGACGAGCTGAGAAAAATTAAGTTCAATGCTTCCGAGCATGCGTCGACTTGATTCTGAGCATGCGTGTTTTTTTTTCTCCATCGGAGTTCCACACAGACGGTCGGAATTTTCATCAGAAAAAATAAATAAAACGTTCTATTTCTAAACTCCGAAGGAAAAAGTCGGATTGGGGCCCAAACATGGTCGGAATATTCGATGAAAAAATTCCATCTGACATTTATTCTTCACCTTCTGCTCCTTGTTTACACTTATGTTTGGGGGGGGGGGGGGGTGCATAAAAGCAGCCTTTTTCTGTTTTGGGATTTTGGGATCCTGCCAATCTTGCCATACTTCTCACCCAGATTCTTGAACACAGTTTTGTGAAGAACTAACTCTCTCTTAACCTGTTGAAGGAAATGCAAGAGCAACAGGCAATAAGAATGTGAAGTGTGTGTGTTTTTTTTTTTTGCAGTATTGAGGTGTACTCTTAACGTGGTTGTCACGTGCACATGTGTGATTTACAAACGATGCATAGACACCACATCGATTCTTTTTTTTTATTAGACTGATTAAATATTTGTTAAGTATTTGTGGTTAAAATTCTGACTGACTGTTTTGGTTTTCAGCTACACAAATGCAAAATGTAGTAAATAACGTTTTTTAGTGATGCTTTGGTTAAAGTGGAAGGATTATGCTTTCCATGGTTTTATTTTATTCATGCCATTAGAACCAGTTAGAAGCAAAATGCTGTAGAAGAGATTGGAACCACAAAGTGTTCTACAGAAGCCTGACCTCATGAGAATCTGTGAATCTCCTAGAACCCTATGATAATGGACTGCAAAACCACACGCCTTTTGTCATTAGCTTTGTTACTCCGGTTTAAAAAAAGCGTTGTAAGCTTTTCATTGGTAAGCAGTGTGCTATCATTCACTTAACATTGTGGTGTAGTTGGCACTGAACTGTTGCCACACATTGACTTCTGGGTCTATTTACTGATTGTAGTCTTCTAGAAGTTTGTTATATTGTTTGTTTTTTTATTTATTTTTGGCCATTTTGTTGGCCGTGTCACTAATGCCACGGACATCCGATGAAAACGGACCGATGGATTTTTTCATCAGATATCCGATGAAGCTGACTTTCATCAGTCTTGCCTACACAACATCAGTTAAAAATCCGATCGTGTCTGAACGCGGTGACGTAAAACGACGTGCAGAGAAAACTGAAGTTCAATGCTTCCGAGCAAGCGTCGACTTGATTCTGAGCATGCATGGATTTTTGACCAATGGATTTCCCCACAGACGATGTTTTTTTTTTTTCTATCATTTTTTTTTTAACCATCAGAACATTTTTAAAACGGGTTCTATTTTTTTTTTTTTTCACCGATGGGGAAACGGTCCATCGGACCGTTTTCATCAGACGAACCGATCGTGTGTACAGGGCATTTAAGGTAATGCTTCATTCATCTCTGTGCTGTGACGAGCAGTGCAAATTGTTTTCTATGTGCCTTGGCACTCACTGGCATTCTACTAGTGCAGAAAACGCTAGTCGCTGCGCTAGTGTGAGCAGACCCTAACCCTCACCAGTGCTGTCCTAAAAGGATAAACAAAATTGTAAATAATTATAGAGGAATCCAGTGTTGTCCTGCTTTAGTCCACTGCTGAACAGAGTTGCATACCGTTCTTTTTTCATTGGAAGCCTGCTGTCTCTTTTGTTCTTGGAGCCAACAAACTGATAATGTGATTTGTGGCATGCAAATCTCTTGTAGATTGCCCCAAATTCTCTTGGGATAGGTGATGTGAATGTTCCAAGACCTATTCCCTTCTTGCATATGTGAGAAGGGCAGATGGGCTTTAAAAAAAAAAGAAAAAAAAATTTGTGAAAGAAAATCTGTGAATGTGTTGAAGGAGGTGGATGGAGCAATATAAAGATGAGTATAAGAGGATGTTCCTTTTTAAAGTGACAGTCATTTTAAATAAACAAGGCAGGCCGAGATAGTGGAAATCTTTCCTGTAATGCTGAGAGACATTTTCACAATCCCCCCCACCCCATTAACACAGTCGGTGCTGACAGGAGAAACCCTCCTGTGAAGACGTGTCTGCCCGTGGGGGGAGCCATTTAATTCACTCTGCTAGCAGTAAAAGGACTATGAACAATGACCTATACTGTAAGAATCTAGTTATTTTGCCCCAATTCTTTTTTATGTTTTTCCTTCTTTGTATTTCGCCATTTTAGTTTTTATTATGTAGGGAAAATCTCATCAAGTAAGTCACAATGTATGAATATAGCTTGTACAACTGGGTGGAGTTATCAGTGTTATTTTGGGCACGGGCTTGTGTCTTAACCAACAGGTTTAACAGTGGAGATACATGAATAGATTTCCACAAACTAGGAGTCAACTCCAAAGCTCATCATATATATCCATTATGTTTTATAACAAACGTATACCAAGTCTGTGGTGTTTTCATTTCCTCATGACGTTTGCCAAGTTTTCTTGCATCATTCTTTCTTTCTCCAAACATAGCGAGTCAAGTTGATGCCAAAGAGCTCAACTTTTGGTCTCATCTGACCACAGCACTTTTACCAATCCTTCTGTGCATCATTTAGATGTTCATTGACGGGCCTGTACAGGAGGGGGACCTTGTGGGCGCTGCAGGATTTCAATCCATTGCAGTGTTTTGTTACCAATGGTTTGTTTAGTGACTGTGGTCCCAACTCCCTTGATCATTCACAAGCTCCTCCTATGTAGTTCTGGGCTGAACCCAAACTTTTCTCATGATCATCCTTACCCCATGAGGCGAAATGTTGCATGAAGCTGCAGAGGGCGATTTATGGTTTTGTATTTTTTTATTTTTTTTGTATATCATTTAAAAATACACCTTTATAGACCCTTAATTTCCTTTTAAGTGGACACACTTACAAAATCTGCAGGGGATCAAATACACTTCCCCACTGTATATACTCCACATGTTTTGCTCTGTGCTTCCTAGTTTTTTTGTCCAGGCAAGAATGACATTGCCTTGTATAAATCTTGCACATAGGCACTCGGTAAAGGTTTTGTGCCGCTTACATTGCTGATACTATGGCAATGTGTAAATGGAATGATTCTCTGTTAGAGTGCTTGGGGCTGTATGCAAGGGATTGGTGGTTTACCTAGTGCTTTAAAGTGGTTGTAACCCATTTACAACCACTTTAACATACAGTTAAGCCTGGATTAAGGCTTACATGTAGGTGCTTGAAATATCTCCTAAACCTCCCCGGAAATATTTACAAAAATGTTGGGCACGGTGTCTACGGCACATGCGCCGTAGACAAAGGTGCAGGCGAATTTTGGCAACGACGATTGTGCCGTTCCTAAAGGATGCTGTGCCATGACTGGCGGCTCCCACGCGCATTTGCGGGTGTGTGTGACGTCATCGCGGCTCTGGCCAATTACAGTGCCGGAGCCGCGATACCCGGAAGTAACCCAGGGGAGAGATGTTGGTTTACTTCCTCCTTAATGGGGTTTAATTGGCTTACATATTGCCATAATGGCAATGTAAGTGCCACTAGTTCCACGCATGTGCAACCACACTCCAGTGGGAATCCTTTTGTTTACACCTTGCTGCCATGGCAATGTGGAAACTGTTTACCCACTATATTGCTGGCTGCACATGTATGGGATTGGTGGTAAACCCAGCACTTCATTGGGGAAAAAATCTGGTTTACATGACTGCATTGGAATGGCAAAATAACCCCCTCAAGATTGGTGATGCTTTTGTTGCTATGGATAAGCATTGGTGGGATTATCATGGCCAGACCCTACTAAAGAGGAGACAAGTAACTCTGCAATTCAGATGTGTGAGATGGGGCACGTCTACATGGAAAGGTAAGTATGCATTTTACAACTTTTAACTTTGTGCCTCTTTTAAAATCTTTAAAGATTTGGGTAAAATACATCCTTTTTATGATGAATTATTTTCACCAGACTTGTGAGCTGATGAGTAGACTGTAACTGCAGCATACAAAGGTTGTGGGAATATTGGTTTTAGCTGTTAGAGATGTGCACCTGTAAGTCTGATTGTTTACTCTCGGAAGCTTTGAAATCTGGAAACCATATGGCGCTCTGTGTTTTCAGATGTTCTCCTAACTAGTGGCTAATGTTGGGAACTTCGTGAGAAGTCTGTGTCGAGCACTCCTCTGAAATTTGACTTATCTGACGAATGTTTCAACTTGCCACAGCTTTGCCCTTAGTCCTGTTTACATGCTATGTAATTGAAACTTGATTTTCTGGTTTGTTCGCTTTGTGATTGGCTGCCTGAAAGGTGAGCTATCTTTTTTCCCTTTTCAATGGAAATGCAGCTTAATGGCTCTTTCTTTTTGAAGATGAGATATAGAGAGAGAGATAATAAATAAATAAATAAATATATATATATAATCATATGAGGGGCTTGTGTAGTATTTTATTTATTTATTTATATAATATTTTTTTCATTTTTGGACAATTGTGCTTTACTTGCACATCATAAACCACTAATTCCCGCACTTTTAAGACTGATGCATAGTTGGCTTTGAGCAAAAATCTACAATTGGAAATGTTAAAGTAGCATAGTTAATGCTGATGAAGATATTTCTCCAAAAATATGATGTGATGAGAAGATGTCAGAACAACTCTCTGATATGGTTAAGCTTATGACGGAAGAGCTTTTAATGCTTTCTTGTGCTGTCCACAGATAATGAGCTGCATGGAAACACTTTCCTTGACTATTTGTAGACTTTAAGTTTCCCACTGCAAGAAAAAAAAATGTTGTCTCAGGAAACAGACAAAGGAAGTGAATTCCTCAAATATAGTAATTCAGACTCCAGTTAAATTTAGTTGTAGGGGGTGGGGAGTCTACCAAACCATTCAAGTGTTTTGTATTTGTGTTTTGGGGTAGAATCTTTTTACTTGCATACATTTTTTTTTTTTATACCAGTTTTTCTAGAAGGAAAGAATACAACTGAAACATGTACCGGTAATTTTATTTCTCAGGGATTACAGCAGAGTTTGTGCTGTGGACCTACCTGTACTGGAGTCTCACTTCTAAAGTATTTTCTGTAATAAAAAACAAATTCCATCTACAGCCAAGAATGTAAGGGCTCTTTCACACGTCCGTTCAGTTTTCCCCTTCAGTTTTTTCCCCTTCAGTTGATCAGTTTTTCATCCGTTTTTCGTCCGTTCCGTTTTTTTTGATGGAAGAAAAATAGGGTTTGCTTCCGTCCAAAAAAACGGAGCTTACCGCAGACGGATGTTAACGGACGTTTAGCGGATGCTCATCCGCTAACGGACGCTAACCCATAGGGAAGCATTGAGGTCCGTTAACGGACGTCCAAAAAAAACGGACGAACTGAACGGACGTGTGAAAGGGCCCTAAGGGGATTAGAAAACATGCCAGCTTTTTATTGCTGTCTGCAAAAAAACAAACAAAAAAAATAAAAAACAGATTCATCTTCTTTGACCCCAATGGCCATTGTGACCACAGCAAAAGATGATTGAAAAATCCAGTTGTCACTGGAAAAAGTACCCAATTACAAGAACTTCTCTTGTTCCAGTTACAACTGATGATATTTTCGCTCGCTTTCAGTGACAGAAAAAAAACCCTGACAAACATATTCCATGTTCTATCTATAGAATAGAGCCTGACACTGTAAAACTGAAATATGTACTTGACCAAGATTGACAATTTATTTACTGGAACTGTATAGGTTTTAAATGTATGTGATATTGTTGGAACTATTGTATAGTTTG